>MU225905.1:1755010-1800472 GCA_018584345.1 Thuja plicata
TATCATATTCAAATCTATGCATTTCTTTCTCATTTCCATGTTATGTTAGGATTGTTAATCTAGAAGATTAGATCTTGATATTGCATGTTCAAAAGACTCTTTCCAAAGAGCAACACACACACAATATTCATTCTATATATTCGGCTATTCGTGGAGGTGGAAACCACCAAAATGGGGGTTTGACTAAGGCAAAACCCTATATAGCCACCCCAAAACCCCTTTTTAGATATTTGCAGGTGCAGGACAGAGGATCCAAGGCTAGATCTGGATACCCTTTTCAGATCTCTTTCAGACTGTGAAAATAGGGACGCTTTCAGATCTGTGCAGACATAATTGGAAAAAGTGGTACAGGGTCAACCTTTTTCATAAGATGACATCAAAACAAAAAAAGATTTCTAGGTTTTGTTCGTCTCTGCATTCCGGTTCTAGATCAACTGTAGGCATTTCCAGAAACAGTCTACAGAACTCAGAAAATGAGTTTTTCCAGATCTTCTATGTCATGAGTTAGGCATCTTATTACATCATTCTTTACATGATCTTTTCCATCCTTTTGATCAATATAATTAAATGTAATATCCTGAATTTGGACATAGGATTTCCCTTCATTATACAAATCTTATTTAGGAAATCTAGGGCATCAAAGCCTCCAAATTTAGATCTTACAATTTTATGTACTTTAACAATATATATATATATATATATATATATATATATATGTATGTATGTATATATGTATGTATGTATCTATGTATGTATGTATCTATTTATGTATGTATCTATGTATAATTGATTATTATATTGATAAATATTAATATAATTATCTCAATCAATTTGATGCCATAATTTAACAACAACAATCTAAACTTTGCCCATAGCTATGACAATACTATTAATTCCCTATCCAGACATGATAGTACTATCAATGTGGTGGTGATTAAAGAACAACCTAACAAAGAGACCTCTAATTTTGTAACTATGGAGAAAGAAGCAAGAGTTAAGCTAAAAGGAAGTACCCCTAAAACTTTTGGTCTTACTCCAACAACTACTTTGGATAAACCAACATCTTCTTCAATAAAGCCTTATAGTTTGGTTGATCAATTGCATGAAACTCCAACACAAATTTCTATTTGGAGTTGTTGAAACTTTCTCCTAATCACAAAGAGATCTTGGAAAAATCCCTAGTGGAGACTAATGTTCCTATAACTTTGGAGGAAGATAAGTTTCAAAATATAGTAGGACATCTCATCGCTCCTCGTTGCCTTTCATTCTTCGAACAAGATGATATGTCTATTACCCACCCTCAAAATTTTCCGTTGCATATATAAGTTTTAATCCAAAGGCATAGGGTCAAGAGAGTCCTCATTGATGGGGGAGTCGGTCTTAATATTTTCACATTGAACCTTGTCAATTCTTTAGGTTATCTGAATCATCCATTGATCCTAAAAAGAAGATTACCATTAAGGCTTATGATGAGGAAGAAAGATCTTCAAAAGGCATGATTGTTCTACCTATTCAAGTGGGAACTATCAAAAAAGACACCATATATCAAGTCCTTGACATGAAACTAACTTTAATATCTTATTGGGAAGATCATGGATTCATGAGATGCAAGCGGTACCTTCCACCTATCATCAATGCATAAATTTTCCACACATGGGTGAAGAGATCACAATTGGAGGAGATTCTAATCCCTTTCAATATTGCAACACATTGAAACCAGGTCATGAATTATTTATTCCTCACAATAGGTAAGGATTCATCCCTAATGTCACCATTGAATAAAATAAAGAGGACAATTCAAAGTTAACATAAAATGCTACATATACCTCAAACCCTAATCAAACTAACTCAACTACACCAACTAAGGGAAAGGAGAAAATGGGTTATGAGGGTCAAAAGTCACATGAAAATTTAGTTAAGACTTCTACATTGAATATGGAAATTTAGAAACCTTCCAAGGAGGAGAGAGAACAAGCCAAGAATGACCAATACCAAAAGATGAATTAAATGAAGCATAACTCTGAAAAACAATGTGAAATCAATTCCAAAGGAGTGGGGGAATATTTTGTTTCCCTATTTGATTTACCAAATTCTCTTAAGACACATGGAAAACCATCAAGTGCTCATCCACATCATAAATATAACTCTCATTTTTTAAGAGAGAGTGACAAATCAGCCCTATAAAAGGAGGACAATGAAGTGTCACAATGGCTCTACAAAGAGGAAGATACTTCAAACAATCCTGTGGAAAGAGTACAACACATCAACATTCAAACTGAGAAATAAGGAAAAGGGTATCAAATTATGAAAAAAATGGGATACAAGGGACAAGGACCCTTAGGAGTCATGAATAGAGGATTTTTAGAACCCATTGAACCAGCTTGGAGATCAAAGGAAGAGAAATCCGGAATAGGTTATCAAAACAAAGGGGAAAGTTCAAGTCCAATGTATGATTTTCATGAACATGTACACATGGTAGGATATGAGAGTGAGGATGATTCCGGGGATTATGAGTGGGATTCCCTATCCAAAGAGTCTTATCATGATCAAGAGGTTGATGTTATTCATGCATATGCTACTATTTCTAATGTCACAAGTCAAGAAAATGAGCATCAAGGTTTGAGTTCTACACAAGTGTCAAGTGAACCTCAATAATCCAATGTAGGTCAAGCATCTAGGAATAATCAATTGATAGGTGAACCTTGGGTACCTTCATGGGGGGTGATTCAAACATTGTATTTAATCCACATGCATTCTTTCCTATGGAAATCAATGAGGACTCTAGTGAAGGGGATTTTGATCCTACTTCCATGGAACATCTTGAGTAAGCTCATGTCATAGACGTAAGTGATACAATGTATGAACCTTCAAATGATTTCATGTCCCTAAACCCTTCAAATGAAAATTTTACAAATGACTCCTTAGCCCTGATGCACCCTAAACTCATTGATTGGGATTTATCTGAACCAAATGACCTATTATACTTTCTCAAAGACCTTGCAATGGCCCAATACCTAAATGTGGTTGAGACATCTTCTTCCACCAATGAATACAATCTGGACATAATGATAGAGGCAGGGGTCCAACCTCTCAATCCATAAAATAAAAGAAATAAATACAAAAAAATGGAAAGGTCTAGTGGTGAAAACCACCATGTGGCAGTGCTAGAACCTAAAAAGGTAAAAATATCAGATGTTTCCAAAGGTGAAAACTCAACTGTGGCACCTAAGGAAGAGAGGTTGGATACCCTACCAAAACATGAAGATGAAAGGTCACCCATCCTTATTGAACCAATAGAGAAAGTTAACATTGGCACCGAAGTGGATCCCAAGTTCATTCATTTAGAAACATCCTTAAGTCCATTAGAAAGGAAGGAGTTCATCGAATTATTTCAAGAAAATAAAATTAACTTTGTGTGGTCTTATGCTGACATGCCAGGGTTAGATCCAAGATTTATAATGCATCATTTAAATTTGAAACCTGGTGTAAAAATCGTAAAGAAAAAGTTGAGAAAGATGCACCCTCAAGTGGCACTTTTAGTAAAAGAAGAATTGGAGAAGCTACTCAAGATGGGATTCATAAGAGTGATTGCATATGCAGAATGGATATCAAACATTGTACTGGTCAAAAAACATCAAAAATCCATTAGAGTTTGCATGGATGATTTTCCGCTACCTAGCATTGATGCTATAGTGGAATTAACAGCAGGTCATTCTATGTTTTCCTTAATGGATGGATTTAGTGGATACAATAAAATTCTAATTGCAACCAAAGACCAAGAAAAGATAGCTTTTACATGCCCATGGGGAACCTTTTGTTGGAATGGGATGCCTTTCGATCTCAAAAATGCCAGAGCAACTTACCAAACAACAATGACCACTATCTTCCACAATATGATGCATACCTTCCTAGAAGACTATGTGGATGATATTCTAGAAAAATCACATGAAAGAAAGGATCACTTACCAATATTAGAAAATATCTTCACAAGGTTAGAGCAATTCAAAGTGAGACTAAATCCAAAGAAATGTGCTTTTGGGGTGCAATCCAAAAAACTCTTAGGTTACATTATTTCTATAAAAGGAATTGAGGTAGATCCTGAGAAAGTAAAAGAAATCATGGACATGGAAACTCCCAAGAATATTAGTCAAATGAGGTCTCTTCAAGGAAGAATTCAATAGATAAGGAGATTAATTTCCCAATTGGCATAAAAATGTCATTCATTCACAAGATTGCTACATAAAGACACCATTTTTACATGGGATGATGAGTGTGACAAAGCTTTCACTTTTTTGAAAACATACTTGGTGAACCCACCCATATTGATGCCACCTATCAAAGGCAAACTATTATTACTTTACATATCCGCAACGGAGAAATCTTTAGGGGTTATATTGGCACAAGAAGACACTGAAGGAAAAGAAAGAGTCATTTACTACTTGAGTAGAACATTGATAAAATATGAATTGAACTATAGATTCATGGAAAGATCTTGTTTAGCAGTGGTTTTTGCCTCTCAAAATCTAAGACATTACATGTTGATTCATAAAGTGAAGTTAATTTCAAAAATTGATCCATTGAAGTATCTACTTAGTAAAATATCTCTAACGGGAAGGATTGTAAAATGGGTGATGGTGCTTAGTGAATTTGACATTGAGTACGTGGATAGGAAAGCAATAAAGGGAAAAGTGATTGTTGATCAGTTGGCCGAACATCCTTTACAGTCTACACATCTAATTCAAGTAGAGTTTCCAGATTCAAAAATTGTTAATGTGGAAACAAAGACGTGGAACTTATATTTTGATGGATCCTATACTCAAAGTGGTTCAGGGGTAGGAATTCTTTTGATAACACCTCAAGGATACACAATTCCCAAATCTTACAAACTTTTTTTTCCTTGCACAAATAATATTTTTGAATATGAAGCTTTGGTCATAGGTCTCAAAATGGCCTTAGAGTGGAATGTCATGGAATTACAAGTTTATGGAGATTCAAAATTAGTCATAAATCAAATTAATGATGAATACAACACCAAAGATGAAAACATTGATGCCATATAAAAGGATGGTGGATGAATGGAAAAAGAATTTTGCCTTGATAAATTTTAAGAAAATTCCATGAGACAAAAATAGAGCAGCTGATACAATGACTACTTTGGCTTCATTACTCCAAATGCCTGATCAAAATGTGAGGTACGAATTCTTGGTGGAGGAGTTGGCAAAACCAACATTTGACTTACCCGATACCCAAATAATTTCCCTTATTAACAAACATGACTCACCCTGGTATGGACAAATCTATACTTATCTGAAAGACCAAACCTAGTTACCTTTGGACCAAACCCAAGCTCAAAAACAACATTTCATAAGACAATCAGCTCATTATACCATCCTACTAGACACATTGTATTGCAAGGGTCTTGACGGAATGCTCCTTAGGTGTCTAGAGGAAGAGGAATCAAGATTAGCTTTAAGATATGTCCACGAGGGGATTTGTGGGTCGCATTCGAGTGGATTAAATTTATCTAAGAAAATCCTTCGCATGGGGTATTTTTGGAAAAGCTTAGAGAAAGATGCTTTCCAATTTGTGAAAGTTTGTTCTAAATGCCAATATCATGGAGACATGATTCATGCACCTGCACAAGAATTCCATCCATTTATCACACCATGGTTGTTTTATCAATGGGGGTTTGATCTAATTGGCATTATTTACCCACCATCTTCTAATGGACATAAATACATCCTCACAGCGACAGAATATTTTGATAAATGGGTAAAGGTTGTTCCTTTGCCAACTGTAATGAGAAAACAAATTTCCATGTATATTCTTAATCACATCATTTGTAGATATGGTATTCCTCATTCCATCATCATGGATAATGGAAAACAATTCAAGAACAAAGATGTGGATGAACTTTGTGAAACATTTTATACCACTCATCATTCTTCCTCCATTTACTATCCTCAAGGTAATGGACAAGCCGAGGCTACGAACAAGCAAATCCTCAAAATATTGAAAAGATTGGTTGATAATTCAAGAAGAGATTGACATATTCAGATAAACCCAACATTATGGGCCCACAGAACTAGCATCCGAACACCAATAGGAGCTACACCATTCTCCTTAGTTTATGGGGCTGAAGTTGTCTTACCCTTAGAAATTGAGATTTCATCCCTAAGAGTTTCACTACATGGATTAATCACTGATGAGGATTATAGGGTTTCCCAACTTCAACAATTGGAATTGTTGGAGGAACATCAAACACAAGCATATGATCATTTGAAGGTATACCAAATTATAATTTCAAGAAACTACAACAAGCATATTAAACCAAGAACCTTTCAAGTGGGAGACTTAATGTTAAGAGAAAACACTAAAAATCAAGCTGATAGAGAAAATAAGGGAAAATGGGAAGCGAATTGGCTTGGACCATTTTTCATCACTTCTTCCTTTGGAACAAGAACTTAGAAACTAGTTGATTGTGAAGGTGATGAGCTGCAAGAACCCATTAATATAATCCACTTAAAGAGATTTCATACCTGATAAGATGAAAGAGTATCAAAAGAAAGAGTATCATACAAGGGTATCAGATGAGTTAGCATCTTCTTTGTACATGAGAAAATTCAAAAATCCAAAAAAAATCGAAAAGATCAAAATTAAAAAAAAATCAAAAAGATCAAAAAGTAAAAAACAATGGAAAAGCAAAAAATCAGAAACAAGAGAAAATTGAGCATGAAGAAAGTAAAAACATTCAAAAATCAGAAAAATTGTTGTCTTGGTGAAAACCTAGCAAATATGCACCTTGATGATATCAAAAAAATAAAAAAAAATTGAAAAAGAGAAAAGTGCCTTGGTGAAAACCTAGCAATAGGCACCTTGGTAGCAAAAAAAGCAAAAAGAGAAAAACAAGCAATAAACCCAAAAGGTGAAAACCTGTAAATAGGCACTTTTTGTTCCTTAGGTATTTCCTAGTTGCATTTGTACATATTGCCTTTCACTATCTTATTTGTACACATCTTCATTGCATTCATCATTTGTACATAATTTGTAATAAAGTCTCTCAGTTGCATTGTCACATACTAGGTTTCAATTACCCACGCTTTACACATGGTTTCACTTATCACTTGGGGGAAAGTCATTGGTTTTTAATACAAACAGATTTAGAAGTGCTACATCTTGGTCACTTGATAGAAGAAGATTTTCATAATTTTAGAGGAGAGATATTTTGGAAGCTTTGATGGATATCATTGTTCAACCTAAAGAGTTTGATCACATAACTTGATCCTTGACCTTCATTGACCTATTTTATCAAGTTTAAAAATTGACAACACCCTAAAAGTTCAAAATGTTTGGAATTCTTATTCAAAATCTTGATACATTGCAAAAAACTTGAAATTTTTGATGATTTTCATTGACCTTTTCAAGTCATGTTCTTTTTAGCTAATTAATGATGTTTCGACTAGATTGGCGATGATGAAGACATGATGTTTTTCTTGAATTTTGGGTGACTGTTTTGAGGAAAACCCCCTAACTTGTGTGAATTCGTCTAAAGACATGTTCATTAAAGAACCATCGAGTACATTCATATAGGAAGGAGTGTTAACCTTTGTTTTTTTACACAAAAGGATACCTTGGCTATTTAGATCTTCCATATCTTAATACCAAAATCCACTTGCAACATTGAATCCGATGAAACTAGTATTCATACTCCCATAGTTGGTCATTCAACTAGTGAGGGTTGTACTAAATTCCTAAAGAGATTACCAAATGAGATGAAAGTCATATTCATATTCTTATGGTTGCAGTGGCACTAGTAAGGATTGTATCGACTCCTAGTTCCACAACACTCAATGATGAAAATATATTTCTTTTGCATTTCTTTCGCAAAAAAATAATGATAGTTAGTTTCATTGCATTGCATTTTCATGTTAGATTAATTGCATTATTTAGAGGATTTTTCCAAGTTACAAAGGGGTTAATCATTTGTGGATTTCAATCAATTCAATGGTTTCAAATCAATGATGTGATATTATATTTTTCATCCACTCATCCATTACTCATTAATCATTATCTTTATACATTACAAGAAAAGCAAAGAAAAGATGCATTCATCCATTTTCATCCTTAAGATTGAAGTTCATTAATATAGTTTCATACATCAAAATTCAAAAAAGATAGTTGCATTCATTTTATCATTGCATTGCATAAATGATAACATCATGATAAGATCATAAAAACATATATAAGTAGTTTCATATCATTTGCATCCATTTATCTATGTCATAAAATAAGACATTGCATCCATAGCATAAAAAAAATAAAGTAAATGCATCATAGAAATCATGTAGATCTGCATATAAAGAAATCTCACACCCACATCATAACATAAAAATGGGGAATCAAAGAGTCATCATAAATAAATGTCCATCATCAAAGAATATATCAAATATGTATGTCAAGATACATCGACAAAATGATCCGTAATCAAAGTCCTGATCAATAAATAGAAATGATACATCAATGTAATATCACAAGATCAAAATCTCAAATCTATATCAAGACCTAGCAGGGGCACCTAATCCATCACCAGTCGTAGCACCTGACCCATCACCTATACTTGTACCCCCTGTGCCATCTTGGATCGCTATCACCTGATCTATCCTGAGTAGTTGGTGGTGCCTGACTAGTACTAGAAACATTTTGCAATTGTGCCATCATCATCATAAACTATTGTAACATGGTAGTAACATGATCCATCTAACCATTCATAGGAGTCATCCCTACCTACAAAGTCCTCACATCTTGTACTAGAAAATCTACAACCGGTGGAATCTGAGGAGCCTAAGATTCCTGAGGAGCAAGAGGTACCTATGGGGTAACATGCACCTGCGATGTAACAACCTATGGATCTACCTGATGAGGTCCCTATCTCTGTAGAGATCCTGATCTATGAGGAGGACCCTGAACCTATAGAGGAACCTGTAAGGGAACCTGTCTAGCCACCTGTATTTGTCTATGTCTCTATCTGCCCCAATCTACAATTGGTCTATGTTGTGCCTATCTACGTAGAGGAACCTATGCCTATCTCTACCTAGGCTGACCAAAACCACCACCTCTAGCTCTAACATGACCACCTTGCATCTGAGGTCCCATAGCTCTTTGTACCCAAGGAGCTCTCTATCTATGTAATCTCCTCCTACCACCTCCATCACCACCATCTCCACCATCATCATCAGAGGTCTCATCTACATCTAAGATAGGCTCCATTGGGTCTATAAAACTCATAAATATATGAAGATAAAACCACTCTCAGTGCTCGACATACATCCCTACATTAGAAACATGGTCCAACATGTCCCATCTAATATAAATCAATTAATCAATCTTTGTACAAGAAAACTAGTAGTCTACTTGTGCACCCCACATTGATCTCTCTGTCTGAACTCAGGTGTATAAAGCCATACCCTGAGGCATGTCCTGTACTCTTCCATACTGTCATGAAACTCTCCCAAAGCAAAACCTCTCATTCACAAGTGGTGATCATCCAATAATCAACCGCGGTGAAAACATGTAGGGGAGCTCATCATCATCCTCCCACCATCCCTCGCAACCCAGGTAAGGTCTCCATACAACCTAGTCAATATCATCAATGATACGGTACCAATATTCAAGCTTTACCAGATGATGCTAGACAACCATCCCATATAAAAATTCATAAGGCCATCCTCGGCCTCAAACTCGAGCAGCAATAGGTCTCATAATCGGGATATGCTCCCAGGTCCACAACTGCAATAAAACTGCACCTGCTGAAATTGTTGCACTAGCCCTGTACACAACATCATGAAAATCATGATACAACTATGCTAATACACAAGATCCCCAGTCAAATCTCTGAGTATGAGTGATCAAGTCCTCCAAAAATACGACTCCATCTGACTGAAAATCCATGACCTCGTCGATCTGGCAGAAGTAACCCACCGATGACTGCACCCAAGATCACTAGAAAAGTGGGAAATGAAGAAAACTACGCCCACATGATGGTGTCATCTCCAAATACTTGTATGCATGTTCTCCCATTGTATACCTGAGCATAGTAAACTCTCTCTCCACGGGTCAAAATCCTCAGTAATCTGTATGCTTCCTAAGGCGTGATAGTCATCTCACCGAGGGGTAGATGGAAGGTATTATGGTCAGAGTTCCATCACTCTACCATAGTTGTAAGAGGACCTCAGTTTAGCTGAAACATAGGGAGATCAAGAAAGAACCCTAACCCCGCATTTCTCTCCAGATCTGTCATCTCATCAACTAGATCAAATATCTAATGTGCGACATTCTGTACATGCAACTTACAGAAATGTGCCTACATTTTGCAAACAAAGTAAATTATATTAGCATCTTTATATCCATGGATTATTTCAAGTCAATCAAACAAAATCAAATATATCCTTGCTCTATTTTGAGTGCATCAACCTATTGTTCCTAACCTCTAGATCTTGAGAAGGGAGCAATACATCAGTTTTTCCTACCAATCTGATTGACACATCAAACATCCATTTATATGATTATTTTAACATCCTAAACACTTAGTAGCATCATGGAAACACATCTATCTATCTTGGAAATCAATCTAGTAATCTAGAGGATCACTCAAAAGTAGTTTGTTCATCCTAAAATCAGGTTTTTCATCAAATTTCTAGTTGGTGTCACTTGGCTAAGTCTATGCATCATTTCAAGTACCACGCATCATTTTAGACATCATAGGAATTATTTAAAGCATTTGAGGTGGTACTTTACAGTATACACAACATTTCACAAACCTAGGCATCATTTAAAACTTCCTAGGCGGCATTAAAAACATACTTTTGCTGAGGGGTTTACTGTGCGGCATTTGAAACATTGGATGTCAATTTTTGACCTAACTACTAGGCATTGTTTTACTACTCCTACGCATCATGTCATTGCATAGAGGTGGCATTTATCTACCCTAGGCGTTATTTAATCTATCCTAGGTGGAATTTTACAGAAATTAATCTAAAAATCATCAAAAAATTTCATAAATGCTATCAAATAACTACAATAAATGCACTAGGAAGGTCAAAACCACTTACCAGAGGTCAGTAATCCAAGGGTCTCTAATATCGTCACCCTCTCTCAAATTTATTCTCATGAATGGGGATGACCATAGTTGTCAATCTCACCAGGACCAAAACAAAATTTCTATAGTAAAAAGTGAAAATGAGTAGTAAATTTGGGTTTTTCAACCTATTTAAGCTATTTGACCTAATTTTGGAGAGATTTTTGGCCTAGTAAGACCTAAATCTGCATTTTATACAAACTAGGGTGTATTGTGATAACATCATCATCATCAATGTTTTCAGAAATGAAATCATCTTGGATCTTATTTTCCATCAGTCTCATCATGTTTTGCATTTGGACATCAAAATGTTTTCATATCATCAAATCAGAGTTCTGCATCATAGCTTACATCAAATCTTGGGTAGTAAAAATTGAAAATTTTATTAGTGGGGAATTTTGCATCAGTTTCACATCAGGGATTTTGCATCAATTTTTCATCAAGGTTTCACATCAGAGTTTTATATCAGGTGATCAGTTTCATATGAGGTTTTTGCATCAATCAATCAGCATCGAATCAATGATCAGGACATCAAGTTTTCTTTGAATCAATGCACTTCACACATAAAATCAAAGAGGGGCATTTGTAAACACCTAAAATTGACCAGGTGTTCTCTTAATCAAGGAAATCAATTTTTTTCACCGAATTGCTCCCAATCTCATCAAATTGCATCAAAATGGATCAAAATCAAATCAAATGGACATTTATTAATTAAAATGGAAAAAATCAAAATAAATCGAAGGATAAATTAACCATGACATCAAATAATCAAATATAAGCATAAAAGGATGAATTAAAATTATATAATTGATTTTAATCAATTAATTGTATAGTTTAAATAAAAAATCAAATTGAACCTATTCATCCCTATATGGATAATTTAATTAATTGATTGAATTAAATAATCCTAATATATTTCAACATGAATTTGAGCAACAAATGGGAATTGAGAACACAAAGCACATGGATCACTCCTAAATTTGAATCTCAATCACTCATTTTGAGCTTTCAATCTCAATCACTCAAAATTGTCTCTTTTTCCAAACCTTTGAGACAATCATTTAAATTTTTCCCCCATTTCAAACCATTTGAAATCCTCTCACTCAACCATGGATTAAATATGAACAATTAACTCCACCCCCTACCCTTGGTAAAATCCTATAAATAGAAGTCATTTTGAGAGCATTAAGGATCCTAGAAATTTGAATGCAAAGCGTTAAACCTCTTATCATTTTCATATAAATTTGAGCATTTTAAGATTTTATCATAGCATATTTGCATCATGGAAGTCATTTTGAGTGCATTTGAGTATAATTTTATCATTATTTGAGAGAATTGAGCTAGATTTAGGCATTTATCTTCATCAAATTCTCATTCTAGGACTGTCATTGAAAGAGATTAAGGTAGAGAGCTTTTTCAACATGCTTAGATATAGAGCCATGAGATGCTTATTGCTTTAATTACAATTCTTAGATTAAATTTCCATTATTTTTCCATGGAATTGTAGTTAAATTAATTAATTTCATGAAGGTGTATATTATTCATACATAATGTTTTTTTCTAGAAATTTTAATTCTAAGGATTAGGGAAAATATTGAAGTTCTAGAAGCATCTATGACAGTATACCATTAAATATTTAGCCCATAATTGTTGGGGATTGAACCAGAGTCATCATCATGGTAATGCTCATAAATTTATGGAAAGGATAAAGGGTTACTTTACTCTAGCTTCAAATTGGATGTTGATGATTATTTTTTATTGTGTTTAGAACCTAGGACAACCCTATTAGCATGCAAGGGAACTTACATAGTGAGATAACCTAACTTTAATAGTTCATGGTATCAAATGCTATATTAAATAAGAAATCAATTTTTGCTTTGGTGTTCTTTGTCCATCCCTATTTATGACCCTCTTACGATAATATTTAGATTTTCTGAAATATCATTCAACATAGTGATATTGTTATCAGGATTGAACTATGTAATCTTTCAGTCAAACTCATTGAGCCATGTTTCATGAGTAGTGATTCACAAGAACCCATCTCTCATGAGAATGAATGGAACACTTGGCCCTCATTGCATCTAGGTGATTCTCATAGAGGTGAAGCACCAGGCCCTCCCAGGAGGTCACCCATCCCAATACTACTCCGTTTGAGCTCAAAATGTTCTATTTTCTTCTTTGGAGGTTCACTTTGATTGTATCATCCTACCAGTAAAGTTTCAATGCCAAATCAAGTCTCATTTTGTAAATATTGGATATTTTTAGTATTGGTAGTAGGGTACAAAAAATTTGAACTCAATTTTTCAGGCTTTAGAGGCTCCGAATGGGATCGAAACCTTGACTAGTGTTTTACACCACTTTGTGGCATTTCTGAAATGGGGTTACGGCGGCCCACCAGGTCAACAGTTGATGAGTTATGGTCTCTGGAAGTTGCGCTACCTAAACTTTAAAATGTTAAAGTTTCTACAAAATTTCTTTTTGGGTTCTGAAGTTGTTTGGGCATACTATTATGTAATAAAAATGAATAATAATTTCTTAGGGATGGTCAGCCTCAAACTTTAAGGTTTAATTTCTAGAATCTTCATGGGCGGTTAAAATTAGCTATCCATTGAAGGCCCGTAGGATTGCATAGGCTAGTTCTGGGTTATGCAGCTAATGGCTCTGGCTTGCAGATTATTGTAATAAAATGCTACAATAAAATTCCCATGTCGTTGTGCATGTTGCATTTCTAAAGGTGCGTGTTATAATTCAGAATATTGTAATTTCATGGTGGATAATAGAAAGCCCATTTCCTATCTTTGCAAATCTTTTTATTCTCGATTTTGTTGTGTGTTTTTGTTAATAAGGGGAGCTCCCTTCATCACTACCTCGGTATTGAAATTTGATGCATATTTGAGTTGAATTTATTACTTCTTTGCACAAACAAAATTATATTCTTAATTGTCTAATTGACCTCATGTACAACACAAGTTTAATTTATGAAAAAAAAAAACTCCAACTTTTTTCCTTTACTTTCCACACCTCTTCCACATACCCATTACACAGTAAAGTGCAATTAGCAACTATATATTGATTGATTATGTAATGAAGCTTTTAAGAGGTATATTTTCGATAAGAAGCTTTTAAAAGGTTTATTTTATCTTTCCATCCTTACATTTATAATTAGTAATTATACCTTGTTTATATGCTACACGCAAATTACTATAGTTTTTCGGTAACATAAATTAATATAAACTATTTCTTCTAAAGTTTTTTTTTTGAATTATCCTCTGAACTATTGATAGTAGCTCCGCTATGGAGAAGTTTTTTTTTTTTTGACTCTCTGGCCATAAAAAAGCTAACGGGTAGCAGCTAATATATCTCTAAAAGTAAATTGTTCAAAATTGTTTTTCATATATTCATCAAATGGCTCCTCCACTTGTCACCATGGAAAGAACGAGCCTCTACACAATCGTTCTAGTATTTTTAAGCTTAGTTTCTCATTGAATGATTTTAGGTTGTGGGTTTAATTATTTTTGTTGTTTAAGTTGTCTTTAAATCTTAGTTTTGCACTGAATGATTTGTGGTTGCGGGTTGAATTATTTTATCATTTTAAGATGTGTTTAAACTTAGTTTCCCATTGAACGATTTTAGGTTGTTGTTTGAATTAATTTAATTTAAATAAGATGTGCATAGAGAAATGTGTTGCATCAAGAGTATTATATTCAAATGTTGAAAAGAATGAAAAACACATGATAGCTCTCAATCGCGAGCTCTTTGCGTTGATGATCGAGCTTTCATGATGTCTTCATTTATTTGTTGGATATTTGTCTTCACAAACTGTTTAAGTTTAGGTTATTTTATCTCTTACATAATGTTTTTTTCTAGAAATTTTAATTCTAAGGATTAGGGAAAGTATTGAAGTTATGGAAGTGTCAATGACAGTATACCATTAAATATTTAGCCAATAATTATTGGAAATTGAACTAGAGTAATCATCATGGTAATGCTCATAAATTTATGGAAAGGATACAGGGTTATTTTACTTAGGCTTCAAATTGGATGTTGATGATTATTTTTTTATTGTCTTTAGAACCTAGGACCGCCCTATCAACATGCAAGGGAGCTTACATAGTGAGATAACCTACCTTTTATAGTTCTGGGTATCAAATGCTATATTAAATAAGAAATCAATTTCTACTTTGATGTTCTCTATCCATCCCTATTTATGACCCTCTTATGAGAATATTTAGATTTTGCAAAATATCATTCAACATGGTGATATTGTTATCAGGATTCAACTGTGTAGTCTTTCAGTCAAACTCATTGACCCATGTTTCATGAGTAGTGGTTCACAATAACCCATCTCTCATGAGAATGAATGGAACACTTGGACCTCATTGCATCTAGGTGATCCTCACATAGATGAAGCATCAGGCCTTCCAAGGAGGTCACCCATACCAATACTACTCTGGCTAAAGCACACTTAACCATTTGTTTCCTCCAAGGTTAATCACACATATCTTGCAGCCCCATTTGAAAAACCTTCATCAAGTGTTGTGCCTTATGAACCATTCATTATACGGCCCCTTGAGCTCATCAATTTATAAGTAAAAGATATTTTCCTTTGTTTAAGGTGACATAGATGAGTTCTGGATTGACTCTAGACAACTCAAATCTACCCTATACGGGTCAATGATGCAAGACCAAATAGGGAGGTGGTTACATTGATCTTTGACACAATTCTAAGCCCTCCTAAATTAATTTTAAAGCATGAGAGAAATTTTTCCTATGAGAACCCTAGGAAGATAAGAACGCTAGAGAACTTAGAAAACCATCACAAACATGTCAAATTTTGTGGCAATTTTATGTATATAAGTGGAGGAATTAAAAGACATGTGGAGGCACTAAAAATCTCATGCATTGATCTAGCAAGTGTATGTGCTTAAAGGCTCATGTGTTGATTCAGCTAGTGCATGTGCTGATCTATAGTCTAAAACTCCTAGCAGAGAGGATGCAAGCACCAAAATTCAATCCAGGATGCCAAGCAGTGAGAGCAGAGACACTGAAGTGTGATCAGAGGCACTGATATGCACAAAATACTACAAAACACAAGTTTAAACCCTCAAAGAATGACATCTACTTTTCCAATAAGGTACAATTACATCATTACTCATGTCAGGGTGTCCAATATACCATTTTTTGGAGTTTACAAAGCCTAATTCAACTACATTACAGTTACAATGAGAAAGTGAACAAGTATGAGGGAAAAAAATGATGAAGTAGCCTTCAAATCCAATCTTAAACTAAGTCCTCCAATCCCCAACATTGGTTGGTGATGCCACCCAACCATGCTCATGGAGATAGTCACATAGCCTAGACATTCAGTCTAAAAACACAAGGGAAGTGGGATGCTTACACACATGCAATACACAATATAAACACATCAACCATGATTGACAATACTATCAAGAGAAGCAATGCATTACTATCTCAATGGAGCACTAATCAAAAATATACAAGGCATTGTATTCTAGAGTGCATAAGAGGGATTTTCCTTGTATGTGCTCATGAGGGCATACCATACAAAACTGATCATTCTCTCATACAGAGAAGTATGGTGATCATGCAAGAACCTACATCACATGAGCGAGCATGTCTCTCTAGACAAGTCCCCATGTGCTCCATGTGTAGGCATACCTTCCCAAGTCACCCATAACCTCATACTAGCACTCATGTCGTGCTTGGGGAACCATTTATCTTATTGGTGTTTTCCCAATTATTTTTATTATGTTTTCTTGTTAAGGAGAATCCCAACACCGTGATCAAGCCTACAAGCCACTTTGGGCCAAGTATACATTGGAAGCCTGTTAGCACTTGCAGAAAATCTTTTGTCTCCATGCTAGTCCCTGCCATTTTTGTGATTTTCTTTGGTCTCTGTCATTGAACCCTAAGCCCTTAATGTATTTTCATGTCAATTCAAAGGAAAAACCCTAAGTGTCTTGGCCCCATTCTATATTGAAGTTACCTTTTTGGGCCACTTAAATTCCCTTTGGGCATGTGCTCTTTTTCCCATGTGGTCACCAGGTCTCATGATTTGACCCCAGGTTAGTGTTTCGTCTCTTGAATTTGAGTTTACTTAGTCACTGAATCACCAAATGAAACCAAGGTCAAGAGGAGGGTCAGCTTGTGTTTTGGTTTGTGAACAATGGAAGTTAAAGGTCATGCAAGTTGATCAAATATTGTGGCTTTTGTTATGCCTTAATGCAAAAGATGCAATGGCTTTACCTTCAAGTAAAAATGACGTGTTGCCATGTGTCCAAGTGGGCCTGAGAGGTGATTGTAAGGTATTAGTTAGATGGTGAGCATGTCAGTGTTGATTCAATGGTTGTTGTTATCCCTTTATGAGAAAGATGCAGTGAAGTTATGTTCAAGGGAAAGCGAGAGTGTGCCACATGTCCTTGGTGGGCCCAGGTATGATGTACTTGGTCGCTGAGTCTCATAAAAAATTTAGGTTTTGTATCAAAGGTTACGAGACTTGGCGAGGACCGTCAAATGAAAGGTTGAAGTTGATCAATGGTGGTCGGGTGATGTCCTGATAAATGTTGAAAGGTCAAAGTCATTCATGAGACTAGGCTTTAGTCACCAGGTCTCCAGATGTTGAGCAAGGGTTTAATGTGAGTTAGAAGTGGCTTAGTCGCCCAGTCTCATGAAAAAACCACAGTTAATGAAATCTTCTCATGACTTAGAAAGTAAAGGGGAGGTGATAACCTAGAGTTGAAGGCAGGTTAAGTTAAAATTCATGGGTAAAGGCCAAGCGCATCAGTGACTATGTTTTAAAGTAATGATCAGGTTTAAATCTGGGTCGTTGATCTGATTTTCCATGTTGGTTGTGACCGTTTGTTTTCAAATTTGAATATTTTCCTTAGAATGGTGATGGCGTGTTTTCCAATTTGTAGGACAGGGTAGATGGCTCCACCATTTCTTTTCAACTCAGAGTAATGGTGATTTGAGATGCCTTCGTGGTTGTTGTTGGTTTCCAGGTCTCTATAGACACATTGATGATAGAAATGACCAATTTTTTGCAGAGTGTGGTGAGGGTTATGATTAGATTTGTTTCAACATCAGAAAAAGGACTGATTTGACCATTTCCTAGATTCCTTCAGCATGTGGATTTGACAGAAGATAAATCTTTTGAATGATCTTCTAAAGAAAGATCGATTGATAGAGATGAATACATTAATTGTGTGATAGGTGGTTGTTGAAACCCTTTCCTAGGGTTTCCATCTTTCTATTTATGCCTTGTTTCTCTTTGTTGCAAGGGTTTGAAAGTTTTGGTTTCCAACCTTTGTTCCAGTGGGATATAGCAGACTGTATTAGCACTGTATGTAAATTGAATAGAAAGTTCTTGTAGTATTTTGAATTTTATTGAAGTGGTTTTGTTTTCATATCATATTAGAGAATATACATGATTCATTATACTTAATAGAATTATTCCAAGTTTCAAGTCTCTCCTTGGTGTCAATCTTATGAATATTGGATTTTTTGATCCACTGCATAGGGTTACTTGCGTATATTTTATGATCTTTAGTTCTTGATTTAGGATCAAGTGAAACATACTTTAGATAGGGCATAAATTAATTTTGATTTGTCTATAGAAGGATCTTACAAGTAGTGGATGGTCTGGAGTAATTGTGTTTATGGCTTTGGATCTTTGACATTATTTGGTTCATGTTTCTGTATCCATTTTTGAGATCTGCCCAATGGATAATGACACTGATCAAGGATTAGTACATTCTATTGAGATACATGTTTGATCTAGTTCCTAGCTATATTATACATCATAATATATCAACACCATTTTAAAGATTTAAATGTTTTGTGGTTGATAGTTGTGAAGTTGTGCTTAGTAATAGAGAGTCAATGAATGCCTGGTTAGTATTTAGTACTTTCTTACCATGATCTATTGTTACAATCCAGAGTGAAGAATAGTTGAAAAGAGTTTTATAGTTGTCTAGATTAGGTTCACCCACCTTGGTCTTGCAGAGATAGAAGTAGAAGAGGGCAGTCTTGACCCTATAGTTGGTCCAGTTATCTTATAGAGCTTTCATACTTGGAATTAACCACTCCTAACATCAGTCCTAAGATGTATTTGTTGCTTTCACAGCGTAATAGTTTCAAACACCAACAAGATGGTGACTCTACTGGGGAAAGAGTATAAAATAGTGTCCTAACTAGCCAGTAAGTTGACCATTGGAAGTATAGAGTACCTTGTGTTGTGTGATTGTTTTTCTTGTCAATAAGTGTTGTATTTTCCCAAGAGAAGCTAGGTGGCGACTCTAAGTTTTCCATGTAGCAGTGTTGGTTAACATTTTTCAATCTATACACACTTACCTTTTATGAGTCATAGGAACACAAGAGCTTGGGTGAAGAGACATCCTAAAGAAAGAATGGAGGAATAATTTCCAACTACATCTAAGTTTGGTCGCCCAAGAAGAGGAAATAAAAATATATTTGTCCCTCATAATGATAGACAAGTGGAAAACACAATATTTGAGGAACCAATCCAGAGAAATTAGGAGGGAAATGCATCATAATATGAAGAGGCCACTGATTTGGGATTGGGTGCTTATGAATATTATCACTCATCCAGTGAGAAAGAACTTGCAGAGTTGGATACTACTCTTCCTGATTTTGATAGTGTAGCAGAAGAAATTGCTGAACTAGATAGAAGAATTCATGAGCAGATTTCCATCAGACAGAAGAGAGAAGGAAAAACAAGCCAAGATTAAACATGACCAAATTTTTCTTGACCAAAGGAGATAGAAATTTCAAAGATTAGAAGAAATGAATCAGGTTGAGGAACCTAAACAAGTTGAAGAGGAGCCTGTCATTCAACCCACTCTTACTACCCAGAGACCAAGAGATAAGGGTAAGAAAAAGGCGATAGGTGTTCAAATGAGTGAGCCTATGAATCCCAATGGAACATTATACCAGATATCTAAGTTAGATGCTGATCTAGAAAGGATTAGATTGGAAAAATAGATTATAGCTAAAGAGCTTGAGAAGGCCGAGTTGGAAGTTGCTGCTCTAGATATGAAGAGGAAGGTGGAATTTCTCAGGCACACTTCTAGGCCTACTGGTGCTGAAGCGGCTACAACATCAAATGCCATGGCATCTTCTTCTCAAGAATATAATCCTTTTACATGAAGATTGACTCATGCAGAAAGGTACAAACAATTCTCTTTCACTAATGTTCCTGGTTATCCAAATATAGTTCCAAATAAGATTAGAGAAAAACTTCCTAATTTTGTCAGAAATAATGTTATTACTTGTGAGGAACATTTGAAAAAATTTGTTAATATGATGGATGATTATGAGATTGTTGATGAGGATGTAATAATGAAGCTATTTGTACAATCCTTAGTGGAAGATGCTAGGGATTGGTTTAGGGGTTTACCTTTTGGTTCTTTAGGATCTATGGATGAATTAGAAAATTGTTTTAAAGAATAATATGGTGATAAGACAAATGAAGGTTTCATGTTAAATGAGTTCAATATCATTAAGAAACATCAAAATGAGGATGTTGCAGAATTCAACACTAGATTTCAGAAAGCCATGCATAAACTATTCCAAGTTTTAAGGCTTGATGATCAAGTTTGTCTTGCCACTTGATTGATTTTGATTCGAAGAAGGGCTACCTCCTTAGAGAAAAGAATCTCTGAGCTCTCAGAGATGCATATAAGGTAGCAATGAATATTGAAATGAATAGGAGAGTATCCAAGAATCTGGATAGGAGAGGTGATTGGAAGCTTGCTAGGAAGGAACCAAGTAGGCCTGGTGTTACTAAGCCAAAAGAGGAGGTAGATATGAAAGAGATTCTAAATGCTATTAAATATTTAAAGCCTACAGATAACAAGAATGTTATAATTCCAAGTAATGATAACAAGCCTACCTCAAATAATTTCAATAGGCTTCCAAGAATGCAAAATTATCCATATAATTCCCAATGGAAAGATGGGAAACCTATTTTCCCACAGAGAAATAATAAGCCTACTAGTAATACTCATGATCCTTTGCAAAGAAATTATGTTAACACATGTGATGACCTTTCATGGTGCACTGCTTGCCAATCCCCACATAACCCTGAGTATTGTGCAATTGCTTTGAATATATCTATAAGAGAGGCACAACAAGAAAGAGAGGAAGAGGATGAACTATATGATGATAGCGGTTGTGTAATGGCTTCTGCATTTCTAGGAGGTGAAGAGGAATTTGATGAGGAAGAAATAGTTGATGACATAAGATGCAATACCATCATGGGTAGTGAATATTTTCTAGCAAGAAGGCCATCAGATGAAGAAATTGCACAGATTACTGTAGACATAGTTGCTCAAGTAAGGAGTAACTACCAATTGAGAAATAGAATAGTGGGAGATACTGATGGCAGACCTTTTGGTATTTTTATTAGACAGGCAAGAAAAAATACTGAGGAAGTACTAGATAAGTAAAAACATGTTGAAGATATCAAGAAAACAAAGATCAGTAAAAGGGGAAAGCCTACTGATCTAGTTGTTGTCCATAGGGTAAGAGTAAAGACACCTGAGACAAATTTATTGTCTTCTCAAGGAAAAAATAGAAAGATTGAGCCAAGCCCTGCTACTCAAGTTTAAAATGATAATGACATAGTTTTGAAGCAAAACATTTTTGATCGGAAATATACTCTAGTTGATATGGGACACTTGTTGTCACAAATCATAGTCAAGGTTACACTCTTGGAGATGATGAGGATTGAGGAACACAAAGAAAAAACTTTAACATGGGTGAGTAGCATTTCTTCCACAAAGATGCATGAGTAGGAGGAAGTTAAAGAAATGGGAAAATCAAAGGATAAGACTGATAATGAAGCAAAGTAATCAGAGGTGATTGTTTCAAAGATCCCTTGAGTTTTCTTAAGTATTAATCCTATGAATACTCTTTTAGGAGTTGTAGACCCATTTTTCTTAACTTTGGTTATAAATGGTAAAAGATTAAAGAATTGTATGATAGATTCTGGGGCATCAAGTAATGTCATGCCAGCAAAAATTATGAGATTCTTGGGATTGTAAGTGGATTCTCCTCATGGAAGATGTCAAGGGATGGATTCTAGAGAAGTACCTATCATAGGTACTATTGATTCTATGCCTTATAGACTTTCTACATGCCCTGAAAAGATACTAACCATGAGTGTTTTAGTGGTGGACATTCCTCCTCAGTATGGAATGCTTTTATCAAGAAAGTGGAGTGCTTCAATGGGAGGGAGTATTCAGTGTGATCTCTCTTTTGCCACTTTTGATATTGATGGTCAAAGTGTTAAGGTGTCCAGAGAAACAAGGGCTCCTCACATGATTGAGGAAATAAACGAGAACAATATGAATTGTTTTGTGCACACTGACATTGGATCCTTCCAAGTCCAAGATGGGAAAGATGGGGTAAAGGATCATCTTGTATTTCTCTTTGTAGAGAAGGATAGTCTAGAAAATAGTAATGAATTATGGACCATGTACTTTGATGGTGCAAGCTCAAAAGAAGGAGCAGGTGCAGGAGTCCTGTTGATAGCTCCCAGTGGTAAGACCTACAAGTTCTCATTCTCTTTGTTATTCACATGTAAAAATAATGTTGTTGAGTATGAGGCCTTGTTGATAGGGATAAGATTAGTTTCAAGACATAACATAAAGAATCTCAGAGTTATTGGTGGCTTTGAGTTAGTGATCTCTCAGATAAGGTCTAATTATGCTTCAAAAAATTAGAGGCTAAAATAGTACATAAATGTTGTGTGGGATGAGATAGAGAATTTTGATGCCTTTGGCATTGATTGGATGGATAGGAATCAAAAAAAGTTGGCCAACTTGTTGGCTAATATTTCTCTATGGCCAGAGGATGTTACCTTTGCAGGAATTTTAAAGATTGAGGTTCAATTCAGGCCCTCTATCCCAGATAATATTAAAAGTTGGTAGGTTTTTGAAGATGATTTAGATATTTTCAGATTTCTACATCGTGAATTAGACTTAGCAAATAAAGAAATGGATTTCAGTGGGTTTGTAGAGACTGTGGACAGTAAAGATACTATTTTTGGCAAGGAGGTCATACAACTAAAATCAAATAGAGTTCCCAAGGGGTTGGTTGTGCTAGAGAAAGTATTTGATGATAAGGATAGGTCCTATTATGCAAGGACTATGAACAATCCAGAGAACTTGGAAGAAATAAATGTTGGGACAAATGAAGCTCCTAAGAAGGTATACATTGGTAGGAAGTTGTCCATTAAATTCATAGAGATGTTGGTTAATCTCCTAAACAAATATAAACATGTCTTTGCATGGTCTTATGATGACCTAAAGGCATACAAGGAGGACCTTTTCCAACATGAGATTCCTTTAAAAGAAGGCACGAAGCCTTTCAGACATAAATTAAGACCTATTAATCCCACCCTAGCTCCCAAGATGCATGAAGAATCGAAGAAAATGAGGGATGCTAGAATAATCAAGCCAATAAGGCATTCAACATGGGTATCAAATTTGGTACCAGTAAGAAAGAAAAATGGTGATATTAGACTTTGTGTAGACTTAAAGAATTTGAATATCAATTCATTAAAAGATAACTATGGGTTACCTAATATGGAAGCTATGTTACAAAGGGTCACTAGATCAGAATTGATGTCTGTGTTGGATGGTTTTTCAGGGTACAATCAGGTTATGGTTAAGGAATCAGAGCATTTTAAGACTGCATTCACCACACCATGGGGCACTTATGTGTATGTCAGAATGCCCTTTGGATTAACAAATGCCGGAGAAAAATTTCAAAGAGCCATGGATGTGGCATTCTCTGATTTTATAAATGATTTTCTAGCAGTGTACCTAGATGATCTTACTGCCTATTTAGCAAAAGAGGAACAACATTGTGGTCATCTTGAGAAGATCTTTGTGAGAGCATTGGAATATGGGGTTTCTTTTAACCCAAAGAAATGTGTTTTTGGTGTGATAGAGGGAAAGCTTCTAGTGCACATTGTGTCTAGAGATGCAGTGAGAATTGGTCCTGAAAGGATAGATGCAATTGACAAGACCCCTCAGCCTAAGAATGTAAAGGGAATTCAGTCTTTCTTTGGGTAGGTAAATTTCTTAATGAGATTTATTACTAATTTTGCTAAAACTATGATGCAGGAGCATCCTGGGTGTAAGGGTAATCTTGCATCACCCAAAAATATGTGTTTTTCTATTCAATAAGGGCTATTTTGTACAAAGTTTATATTTTTGGAAACTTACTATTTTTAGTAAGTTGGTCATTTGAACTCAAAATGTTCTAATTTTCCAGGTGAAGGTTCATCTTAGTCATATAAGAATGTCAGTTGAATTGCATTGCCAGATCATCTGTATTGGCGAAGTTATTAAGGATTTACTGTTGAGATTTTAGGGTGCAAAATCTTTCAGCTCAATTTTCAGGACCTTAGAGGCTCCGGATCAAGGTTGAACCTCTGGTTGACTAGCATTTTTCCAATCAGACACTATAGATCGCGATCTCCCCTTTCCAGAAAGTGGTTATAATAGCCAAACGGAGCTACGGTTCAAAAGTTATGGCTTCCGAAAGTTGGGCTACCTAATCTCATGTTTTGTAAATATTTAAAGCCGACCCTTTTGTAATAAAAGTGAAAAATAATTAAATGCTAAGGGTAGTTGGCCTTAATGGCTAGATTTCTGGAACCTTCTCGGGCGGTGGAAATTGCCTATATAAAGAAGGCCCATAGTGTTGTCTAGGGCAGTTCATGGTAGATCTGGGTAATAATTTGAGGCTTTGTCCTACATAATATTGTAAGGGGAATGCCCATGTGGCTTTGCATATTGTAATTCTAAAAGTTTGTAATTCCACATTTGTGGAGATAATAAGAAGCCCATTTTCTGTTCTTGCAAATTGTTGTTGCTTCTCTGTTTTTGTTATGTGTTTGTGGCATTAAGGGGAGCAACCTTCATCAAACTAGTATTCCAATTTCAAGGATGATGAAGAAGGGAGCCAAAGTAGAGTGGAATCAAGAAGCATGCAAGGATTTTCTAGTATCAAACAAGCTATTAAGGATGCTCCTATCCTTAGGACACTAGATTATGGTAAGCCTTTGTAAATCTTCTCCTTTTCTTCATATAATACTATTGCTACAGTGTTATTGCAAAAGAATGCAGAGGGCTTTGAGCAGCCGATTTCCTTTTTCAGTAAGTCTTTGCAAGCAGCAGAATTGAAATATGATATCATGGAAAAACAAGCTTATGCACTAGTTAAAGTTCTTAAGGCTTTTAGGTGTTATTTGGTAGGAGAAGTTGTGATTTCTTATGTACCTAGTGCTGATGTTAAGAACATTTTAGTCCAACAAGAAGTGTCATGAAGGAGGTGTAGATGGATCAACAAAATTTAGGAGTTTAATATTTATATACATATAACAAAGCTGGTTAGGGGTATGGGACTTGCAAAGCTCATGGCCCAAAGCAATTTGGATGCCAATCATATAAACATATTGGAGGAAGACCAAAGGCCCTATATTTGTGATATGGATTGTTGTGAATGGTACAAGGACATAGTTGGATATTTGCAAAAGATGGTCTTACCCTCTGACATGGATGAAAATAGGAAAAGAACAGTTAAATTGTAGGCTATTAAATATGATATGATTCAGGGACAGTTGTGGTGGAGGAGCAATGATGGTGTACTGCTCAAGTGTGTTGACTATGATAAGTCCAAGAGCCTAATGGAACAAATGTATAGTGGTGCTTGTGGAGGCCATTACATGGCTAAAAATACTGCACACAAGATTCTCATATCTGGCTTTTGGTAGCCAACTATTTTCAAGGATGCTCACAATTATGTTAAGAAATGTGATGCCTGCTAGAGATTTGCAGGAAATCCTAAATTTGGGGGAAGTTTTCCCTTGAGGCCTGTTGTAGTTGAAGCACCTTTTGAAAAATGGGGAATGGATTTCATTGGTGAGATTGAAAACAAGTCAAGTGGAGGCCATTCTTGGATTCTAGTAGCTACTGATTATTTTACTAAATGGGTTGAAGCAATTCCCACTAGAAGAGTTACTGGTAAAACTGTGGTTAATTTCATGTTAAAGAATTTTTTGACCAGATTTGGATGCCCTAGGAGTATTGTGGTAGATAATGCATTGTGTTTCAGATCAAAAGAGTTTAGTTCCTTCTGTCAGCAATATAGGATCCAAATATCTTACTCATCCACAAGGGAATGGCTAGGCTGAGTCTAGTAATAAAATTTTGATCAAAATACTTAAAATAATGTTAGACAAAAACAAGAGAGCCTAGGATTCAAAGTTGCAATTGGCACTGTGGGCTGATAGAGTAACAGTCAAGAAAGCAATTGGTTGTGCACCTTTTGATTTGGTATATGGAATTCATGCTAGGTTGCCTCAAAACAATCTTTTGTAAATGTACAATTTTTTCCAAGAGTATGATGAGGAAATGGATGATGATATGAAAATCAGCATGGATGACTTGATACAACTTGATGAATCAAGAAGGGATGCACATGAAAAGAATATGCAAAAATGGTTGCAATATAAGAACCTGTTTGATAAAAGAACAACTGTCAGGAGCTTTGAAGCTGATGATTTGGTCCTAATGTGGAATTCCAGACTTGAAGATAAAGGTAAACATGGTAAATTTGACCCTATCTAGCTTAGACCATACATTATTGATAGTAAATGGGGTGCAGATTCTTATATTCTTAAAGATTTTCTCATAAATGTTCTAGAATTGCCAGTTCATGGACAATTCTTGAAGTTTTACTTCTCTTGAAGTCTCAAATCCATGAACAGTAGTTTTAAGAGTAGGTTTCTTTTCTATTATTTCATGTTTTTTTGTCTTAGGTTAGGTTTTTCTTGTAGGTGGTCTTCTATTTCCAGAGATATGTGGTTCTTGCCCAAAGCTTGCATTTATCCATCCTCAGTCAGAGCCACTGTTAGCACTTGTAGAAAATATTTTGTCTCCATGTTAGTCCCTACGATTTCTGCAATTTTCTTTGGTCTCTGCCATTGAAACCTAAGCCCTTAATGTACTTTCATGTCAATTCAAAGGATTAACCCTAAGTGTCTTAGCCCCATTCTATTTTGAAGTTACCTTTTTAGGCCACTTAAATTCCCTTTGGACATGTGCTTTTTTTCCCATGTGGTCACTAGGTCTCGCGATTTGACCCCAAGTTAGTGTTTCATTTCCTGACTTCGAGTTTTCTCAGTCACTGAATCACCAAATGAAACCAAGGTCAAGAGGAGGGTCAGCTTGTGGTTTGGTCAGTGAACAATGAAAGTTAAATGTCGTGCAGGTTGATCAAATCTTGTGGCTTTCATTATTCCTTAATGCAAAAGATTTAGTGGCTTTACCTTCAAGGCAAAATGATGTGCTTCCATGTGTCCAAGTGGGCCTGAGAGATGATTGTAAGGTAGTAGTTAAATGGTGAGCATGTCAGTGTTGATTTGATGGTTTTCATTATCCCTTTATGAGAAAGATGCAACAAAGTTATGTTCAAGGGAAAGTGAGAGTGTGTCAGGTGTCCTTGGTGGGCCTAGGTATGATGTACTTGGTCACTGAGTCTCATAAAAATTTAGGGTTTGTATCAAAGGTTATGAGACTTAGTGAGGACCGTCAGATGTAGGATTGAAGTTGATCAATGGTAGCTGGGTGATCTAATAAATGTTGAAAGGTCAAAGTCATTCATAAGACTAGGCTTTAGTCACCAGGTCTCCAGATGTTGAGCAAGGGTTTAATGTGAGTTAGAAGTGGCTTAGTCATCCAGTCTCATGAACAAACCATAGTTAATGAAATCTTCTCATGAATTAGAGACTAAAGGGGAGGTGATAACCCAAAGTTGAAGGAAGGTTAAGTTACAATTCCTGGGTAAAGGCCAAGTGCATTAGTGGCAATGTTTTAAAGTGATGATCAGGTTTAAATCTGGGTTGTTGATCCAATTTTCTGTGCCATTTGTGATCGTTTGTTTTCAAATTTAAATATCTTCCTCAGAATGGTGATGGCATGTTTTCCAATTTGCAAGATAGGGTAGATGGCTCCGCCTTTTATTTTCAACTTAGAGTAATGGTTATTTGAGAGGCCTTCATGGTTGTTGCTGGTTTCCAGGTCTCTCTAGAGACATTGATGACAGAAATGACCAATTTTTTTCAGGGTGTGGTGAGGGGTATGATTAGATTTGTTTCAATATCAGCAAAAGGACTGATTCGACCATTTCCCAGATTGCTTCAGCATGTGGATTTGACAGAAGATAAATCTTTTGAATGATCTTCTAAGGAAAGATCGATTGATAGAGATGACTGCATTAATTGTGTGATAGGTGGTTGTTGAAACCCTTTCCTAGGGTTTCCATCTTTCTATTTATGCCTTGTTTCTCTCTGTTGTATGGGTTCAAAAGTTTTGGTTTCCAAGCTTTGTTCCAGTGGGATATAGCAAACTGTATTAGCACTGTATGTAAATTGAATAGAAAGTTATTGAAGTGGTTTTTTTCTCATATCAGATTAGAGCATATACATGATTCATTATACTTAATACAATTATTCTAAGTTTCAAGTCTCTCCTTGGTGTCAATCTTATGAATTTTGGATTTTCTGATCCACTGCATAGGGTTACCTATGTATAAGTTCTGATCTTTAGTTCTAGATTTAGGATCAAGTGAAACATACTTCAGATAGGGCATAAATTCATCTTGATTTGTCTACAGAAGGATCTTACAAGTAGTAGATGGGCTAGAGTAATTGTGTTTATGGCTTTGGATCTTTGACATTAGTTGGTTCATGTTTCTGTATCCTTTTTTGAGATCTGTCCAATGGATAATGACACTAATCAAGGATTAGTACATTCTATTAAGATACATGTTTGATCTAGTTCCTAGCTATATTCTACATCATAATATATCAACACCATTTTTAAGATTTAAATTTTTTGTGGTTGATAGTTGTGAAGTTGTACTTGGTAATAGAGAGTCAATGAATGCCTAGTTAATATTTAGTAGTTTCTTACCATGATCAGTTGCTACAATCTAGAGTGAAGGATAGTTGAAAAGAGTTTTATAGTTGTCTAGATTAGGTGCACCTATCTTGGTCTTGCAGAGCTAGAAGCAGAAGAGGGCAGTCTTGACCCTATAGTTGGTCCAGTTATCTTATAGAGCTTTCATACTTGGAATTAACCACTCCTAACATCAGTCTTAAGATATGTTGGTTTCTTTCATAACGTAATAGTTTCAAACACCAACAAAGCCTTTCCCTAATCTCACTGTAGGACCTAACCCTAGAATCATGCCAAAAATCATGTTCAAAAACTTATAAACATCAACTATCTCATTTTTACAATTCTATTTCTAACATGCACATGACACACTCGATTGGTCCCAAAAGCTCAAAAAGTCAAACTCAACAAAACAAAATTCTAGGAAAACCCATTGGTTCCCTAATATACAACAACCCAAAAATGCATTCAAATCTAGATTTCTCTCACACATGAAAAATTGGGCAATATATCCCCATATAAACCCACATTTTCCAAATTACATACGTATACTTCCAAAATTACTTCAAATTAAATTATACAAATGGGAATAATGCTTAGAATCATTACACGTCATTTTCAACACAAAACACCAATACAAATGAGCAAAAATGGAGAAATCAAGATTCTCTACCTCAAGCTTGGTGAAAACTTCAAATTGAAAGAGAAACTTGTAATATTTTGTCATTGATGTCAAAGGTTGATGATAAAGGTCGTATAAATTTTGGAGGATTACTCAAAGTAACAGAGAATAAAAATGGAATTCTTATCAAACTGTTGATTATTCATTAGATCTTCATCAACTACTTGGTTGTCTATTTGAGCTACTTAGTTCCATGTTTGAGCTACTTGGTTGTGTGCATGACCTACTTTGTTGTGTGCTTGAGCTACCTAGTTGCATGCTCAAGCTACTTGGTCATTTGCTTGAGCTAGTTTCCATGTCACCTACTTAGTGGATTGCCATGTCCCCATTAAATTTGTATAAGGTTTGAATTCTTCATAATCTTAAATGTGGCGACTTTAATGGACTTTTAAATATGTCAACTAAATTAAATAAACATTCCATATATTTATACTATATTCTAAACGGCTTTAGAATTGATGGTTTGGATTTTTTGGACCCAACTCTTTAATCCCTTGAAAGGTTGCGTTAAACATAGAAGGTGATTTCTTAAATCTAACTGCAGTTTTGTAACATATTTCTGAGTGGGGTGGCTATAGATTTTCCAAATGTCTATGCATTAGAGAAATAATCTTCTTTAATCTGATTTGTTTTTCAAAAAAGATTGGATGCATTGTAATAGGCATGCAATGTTGATTATTCATGCTCCAACTGGGCAAGAAATATTTATTGCTAAAAGGATTTGTATTGGTTTTAGAAATATCTATGGATTTAAAAAAGAAATGGAAGAGTGAATGTGTGGTATCTATTGTAGTGTGATGTTTTATCCTCAAAAATTATTGATTTAGTGGAAAAGTTATCTTCCTTTTTCATCACTGGGTTGGTCTTCATTTATGGGAACGTGGTCCTTGTTGGAGTGATTCACAATCCTTAGAGAGGGTGCATTATATTAGTGAAGGCTGGGATATTATTGAGACTGTATGATACCGAGATGAGCATGATGAAAGATTTGTGCGATAATTAGTTCTTTTATGACTGGGCAGTGATGATTGAGTTGAGCTGCAATTTTGGTTGTAGAATTCTAAGGAGCTGATGATGCATGATGGGAGTTCTTTGCATGAAGGAAAATTATTGATATATGATTTTTTTTTAAGGATTGCATGGTATGAGAATGCATTTTTCCTATAGTGTGTTTTTTTCTCTGTTGAGTGTCTAGCAAGATCTTTTTTATATATAACATGTGAGCTTCTTGAATAGTTAGAGGTCATTTGAGGGATCAGTTAATATGCATGTGATTTATTCAGTTTTGAAGGGGATCAAAGTAGTTGGGTGACATGTTTTGTTTAGACAATTTGCAATTTTGGGCACTGGTGAAGTCGAAGATGTATGTTGTATGTTGATTTGAGTTGATTAATGGAGTAGTTTTTTAAATGAAAGAATTGATTCATGGTATTTGCAATGCATTGTTTACTATTCTATTATTGCTGATAAGGGGTGTCATGTAAAGTGTGGAGTATGTTCTAAAAGGTGTTATAGAATTTTTCTTTTGAGTCATTTCTCACTTATGTAATTTGGGTGGGTGCCCATTTCATTAATGAAAGTTATTGCATGTCGTGTTTTTTTATTTGAAAGGGTTTTTTGCTAGAAATTGATGTTATCCTTGTTGATTCTTATTACCTCTATTCTACTTCTCTATGTTGAGTGGTTTAATGTGATTAAGAGTTTATAATATTGATTCACTCCCCCCTCCCACTCAATATTTTATCTGTGCTCTTTAATTTGTATTAGAGCACGGTTCCTTCAGAAAAAGAGCTTAAACACTTAAAGGTTGTTCTTGATTGCACACATGGGTTCTCATGCTATGAATAGAGCATCCTTATTCGATGGCTCCAACTATGCATTCTAGAGTATTTGAATATGTACTTATCTAATATCTCTTAGTTTTGATATTTGGAATAGTGTGAGGACTGGTTACACAATTCCTCCAACTCCTCCAATGGATGGTGATGGAAAGGAGGCTTTTGAAAATAATGAAAAAGCTATGGATTCAATCTTATGTGGTTTGTTAGAGATGGAATTTGTGAAAGTTATGCATTTTGATACAACTAATGAAATTTGGGAGAAACTTCAGAAGCCATATGAAGGAGATGATAAGGTTAAGAGGGGAAACCTTGAGACTTAGAATTATTTTTTAAATTCTTAGGATGTAGGAAGAAGAAAACATTTCTGCTTAACCTTTATGAATAGATGAATTTGTTAACTCTATTAAGCGTTTAGGAGAAAAGTTTGAGGATTCCACTTTAGTTCAAAAAAATTTAAGGTCTCTTCTTTGCATTTTGATGCAAAGGTTTTAGAGATTGAAGAGATGAAGGAACTTGATAAGTTGATTGTAGATGAGCTTCATGGCATTCTACTAGCCCATGAGATAAGGAAAAAATCTGGTTCTTCATCCAAAAAGGAGGCAACCTTCAAAGTTTCAATGAAAGTGTAAATATAAATAGATATATAGAAAATGAAAAATGAATACAAATTTTATTTTGTATATTCACTAATATATGTCTTTTCTAAATTCAGGTATGCACAAAATAAAAGATTTTGAATTCACAACTGATATTTCAAGTATTAATACACAATGAGAATATGGAAGTATTACAAAACAAATGCTGATAGAAATACTTTTGAATTACTTTCTGATCGAATATGAGAAGACTTGCATTCAATGATGTATATGCTTGTCTTGTTCGATCATGAGAAGCCCATATATATATGTGGAGACATGTTGATGAATATACATGTCTCCATTTGTGGAAACATGTCTCTCCATCAACATGTTTTCCACGATAACTAAGCCTAAACAATAACTCGTACCAATTCATGTCTAACCGATAGGTGATTGTGTTTGTGGAAAACCGATACTAATCGGTGATTGTATATTAACCCATATCAATTGGTATCGATGCCAAATCAAACCGATACTAATCAGTGATTGTATATTAACCAATATTAATCAATATTGATGCCAAATCAAACCGACACTAATCGGTGATTAAATAAAAAATGGAATCGATGAAGCATATCGATAATTAGATTTGATGTCATTTAATCCTTTTAAAATAAAAAGTGAATGGTTAGTTAATTATATTAATAGTATGAGAATATATTAATATTTTTTTTTTTCTCAATTATGAATGTACGAATATATATCAATATGTATAATAATATCTATTATTATTATATATAGTGGTATGTATATGTATGTGCATAATTTAGTATATTCTCATAATATTAATATAAGTGATAACTATTTTATCTGATCGAAGCTACAAACATCAACACTCCATCTTAGCTAGGGAAGAAAAAATTCATCAAGATGCAAACCACAATAAATCCATTAATTTTGAAAGAGAGGAGATATCAAATCAACGTGATATCAAGAGATACAATATATGCAAGAATATCAAGTCACATGATATTCACCATAGCTCACAAATATCCATGGTATGTGCACTCACATCACATCTAATGATGTCTACCATATGGATATTGAATCATGGCATGTCCATGGATATTACATCACATAATATCCATCATGAAGATCTCTAAATCATATATGGTTTATTTAATGATATCAGCCTTATGATATCTACTATGATGTCTAAGATGACATTTCCATGGATATCAAGTCACATGATATCCATCACGATGGAGAGATTGAATATTGCAAATTCATCACCTTGCAACATCAATTTACAAGTGTACATTGTCAAAAAGTAGTCACCTTTCTTTAATGTACACAGGAGGGGCCCATTAAGTCATGGAGTCACACACATGACGAACAAAAGAGCTTACACATTAAACATCTTTTATATATTAGTACAAATAGAAATACAATTTAGACTCAATCTCAAATTATATTATCAACCATACCAAGTTTATCTCGAAAGTGTTCAACTTTTGTCCTAGAGAGAGGCTTGGTGAGGATGTTTGTAGTTTGATCACTAGTACTAATATACTTCAACTGAATCACATTCCTTTCTACCATGTCTCTAACATAGTGATAAGGAATCTCAATGTGTTTAGACCTATCTTTGAACACTAGATTCACAAAGAGATTGATACAACTCTGATTGTCATAATGGATGACAGTGGGTTCCAAGGGTTGTCCAAACAATCCTACAAGAAGATTTCTGAGCCACACAACTTCCCTTGTGCTCATGAAGGCAGCAATGTATTATGCTTATGTGTAACTCTATGCAATAGATGATTGCTTTATGCAAATCCATGAAATCATCGTTGATCCCAAGCTAAAACAATATCCTGATGTGCTCTTCCTGTCAACTACACTTCCAGCCCAATCTAAATCTATGTAACCATGAAGGTCAAGCTTTACTTTATCATATTTAAGACCAAATCTAATGGTTCCTCAAAAATACCTCAAGATTTGTTTTGTTGAAACAAGATGTATCTCTTTTGGTTCACACATAAACTGGCTGAGTGTATTCATAGCATAACAAATATCAGGTCTAGTGTTGATCAAGTACATTAGGGATCCAATAATTTGTCTGTAGAGTGTAGGATCTACAAATTCTAAGTCCACAAGAACTTCCTTTAGTTTATGCAAGTTTGTTTCCATAGGTGTGGACATTGGTCTACACTCCAACATTCCAAACCTCTTCAGAATATCAACTATATATTTTCCTTAACTCAGAGTGATGTAATTTGCATGTTTCTAGACCTCTAAACCAAGAAAATAGTGAAGGATTCCCAAGTCCTTCATTTAAAACTCTGAGGATAAATCCTTTTTCCATTGGGTGATTAATTGATCCTCTCCTATGATTAGTAAATCATCAGCATATAAAAAAGGAATTAACATGTCACCATTTGTTACCTTAAAGTAAAGGTTGGGATCTGCATCATTCTAGGAGAATCATAATCCCATGAGGTAGTGATCAAATCTTTCATACCAAGCTCAGGGAGATTTTTTTAAACAATACTGTGCTTTCTTTAGTTTACAGACATGAGATTCAGTGTTGTGAATAATGAACCCTTCTGGATGCTCAAGATATACTTCTTTTTCAATAGTTTCATTCTAGAAAAGTTGTCTTCACATCCATTTGGTTAATTTTCCACCCTTTTGCTGTGGAAATTTCTATAATGATTCTGACGTATGTATATCGTGCAATGGGTAAAAATGTTTCTTCATAGTCAATGCCTTCTTTCTGTGAGAACCCTCTAGCTACAAATATGGCTTTGTGTTTTTCAATACAATCATTTGTTGTGTGCTTTATTTTAAATAGCCATTTGGATGATACCATTGACTTGCCTTTAGGTCTAGGTACAATTTCCCAGACATCATTCTTAATGATGGATTGGTACTCTTCTATCATGGCATCTTTCCACACATGTTGTTCTAAGGTTTATTCAACATTTGCAAGTTATGCATTTATGATCTCACTCATTAATGCCACATAGTTAGAAAATCTTTCAGGTCTTTTGCTCTCTCGAAAGGTTCTTTTTGAGGCTGCAAAGTTTTTGGCTTCCTAGGTTGCCTTTCTAGCCCAAAGGGGTCTCTTTCAGTTTGTGTTGATAGGTTCTTCTACTGGATAAATGTGAGCATCATTTTCTACTTCAGAAAGAGTCTCCCTCTTAACCTCAGGAGCAGGATCATCTTCCATGTTTTTAGGAGGATCTTGATTTTTTAACTCAAGGGAGCTTATAGAGCTTTTGATGACAATTTCTTCTTCAAATGTTACATCTCTACTAAGTTCAATGTATTTTTGACCAAGAATGTAGATTCTATAAGCTTTAGAGGTTTCACTATACCCCACAAATATTCCATTCTTTTCGGAAGGTTCTAGTTTGGTCCTCTTTTCTTTAGACACATGAATGTACATAGGACAACCAAAGATTCTTAAGTGGCTGATGTTAGGTTTTATACCTATGAAGACTTCTTCTGTAGTTTTGTTGTCTAGGAGTGAGTGAGTGGCATCTATTGTGGATGCAGATATTTGTTTGAAAGGATTCAACCCAAAATGAGGTTTCCATGTTTTGATCAAACATCATGGCTCTAACATCCTCTACTATGGTCCTATTCTTTCTTTTAGCTACTCCATTTTGTTGAGGGTTGTAGGGTACAATGAACTCCCTCTTAATCCCAACATTTACATAAAACTCTTTAAATACATCAAAATTATATCCCCCCCCATTGTTTGTTCTAAGTGTTTTGATTTTCTTCTATGATAAGTTTTCTACAAGGGCCTTAAATTCCTTAAATCTCAAAAGAATTTCTTTAGACTCCTTATTTTTTAGAAATTAAATCCAAGTCTTCTGGGATAAGTCATCAAAAAATATTACATGGTACAAAAACCCCCATAGAGGGTATAGACATGGGTCCACATAAATCTGAATGAATGAGTTCTAATACATTATTACTTTTCCTAGAACTATTTTGAAAAGTTCCCTTAGTGTTCTTACCTAGGGAACAACCCTTGCAGGATCCTTCATGGTTGTGGTTTAACTTAGGCATACCATTCACTATCTTGTCTATGGAGGGTAGAGCATGGAAATGAAGGTGTCCTATTATTTTGTGCCAAATCTCATTTGAACTTGAACTTTCATGAAAGAGGGCTTGAGAAGGAGTGGTGCTTAGCTTGTAGAGGGTTCCATGCCTAACTCCTATAGATAGAGCCTTCTTGATGGTTGAGTTCTTTGGCCATGCCAAAAACATTTCTTCCATGAACATTATTTTGTACCCTTTTTCTTCAAGTGTTGAGATGGACACAAGATTCCTTTTTATCCCAGGTACAAACAGAACTCTAGTGAGTTGAAGTGATATGCTTGACTTCATATTTATGGTGCAGGTTCCAACCCCTTTAACAGGATATTTAGAGTCATCTCCGATGGTCACCTCCTCATCATAATTTTCCACAAGAGTATATAGGTTTTCTCTGTATCCTATGATATGTCAAGGTGCTCCACTATCTATCACCCACGTGTTGGGGTTGTTAGATGTTTGGCTTCACAAGGATGAATAGAACACATACTTCTCAAAGTATTTTTCCAGGCTAGTCTTTCCAACTTTAGCAAAGGAGGCCTATTTTTTTTGTTCTATCTGGACACTTCATGACATAATGTCCATATTGATCACATCTAAAACACTACACTTGTGACATGTCTCTTCTATTCTTAGAGGATCCTTTTTCATTTGAACCCTTATCATTCTTCCTTTTGATGTTTCTCTTCTTCCCCTTCTTGTGGTATTTGGAGTGTAGTACATGGATGTCTTCATTTGTAGAGCCTTAATTTATTCCTCTGGTGATTAGTCTTGATTCCTCTTGAATGCAATCCATTTTTATTCTATCAAAGTTTGGGAATTTGGAACGTGCACTTATTCCTTGAATAAAAGATTCCCAGATTTTGGAAGACCATTTAGGGCTATCATTGCAATTTCCTTGTTGTCTATTTGATGACCTATGGTGGACAATTGGTCCTTTAGTTCAGTGATCCTCATGATATAGGATGTAATTGTCTCCCCTTTATTCATTTTCATATGGTGAAGTTGATTTTTCAGAGTGAGTTCTCTACTAGTGTTATTTATCTCATACATGTTTGCTAGGGCTTTGAAAATGTGGTATGCAGTATCATATTTTGCAATAATTGGGACTAAGTGATCTCTTACTGCATCCACTACTATTTTCATAGACTTTCCATTATTTTTATTCCACTGAATTTTCTCATCATTATCATTTGGTTTTGGTATATTCTCCCATACAAATGAGTCTAATTCATTTTCTCTCAAAGTGAGCATGATTCTAAATTTCCATGCAACAAAGTTTGTGGCTCCCTCAAGACAATCTTTGAATCTAACTCCACTTGTCATTATGTAGAGAGGAATGTGATTATACTAAGTTCTTAGTTTTAATCAGTTTTCTATGTTCGATCTAATCGGATCTTCCTTAGCCTAAAGCTATGATACCATGTTAATGTAAATAGATTTATAGCAAATGAAAAATGAATGAAAATTTATTTGTATATTCACTAATATATGTCTTTTCTTTTCAAGTATGCAGAAAATAAAATATTTTGAATTCACAACTGATATTTCAAGTATTAATACACAATGAGAATATGGAAGTATTACAAAACAAATGCTGGTAGAAATACTTCTGAATTACTTGATTGAATACGAGAAGACTTGCATTTGATGTTGTATATGCTTGTCTTGTTCGATCATGAGAAGCCCATATATATATGTGGAGACATGTTGATGAATAGACATGTCTCCACATGTGGAGACATGTCTCTCCATCAACATGTCTTCCACAATAACTAAGTACAAAGAATAAATCATACTGATTCATGTCTAACCGATCGGTGATTGTGTTTACATCAAACCGATACTAATCGGTGATTGTATATTAACTGGTATCAATCAGTATCGATGCCAAATCAAACTGATACTAATTGGTGATTAAATAACATTGGAATCGATGAAGCATATCGATAATCAGATTTGATGTCATTCAATCCTTTTAAAATAACAAATGAATGGTTAGTTAATTATATTAATAATATGAAAATATATTAAGATTAATTTTTTCTCAATTATGAATGTATGAATTTATATCAATATGTATAATAATAATAATATCTATTATTATTATATATATTGGTATGTATATGTATGTGCATTATTTAGTTTATGTTCATAATATTAATATAAGTGATAACTATTTTATCTGATCGAAGCTACAAACATCAATAGAAAGGAAAAGTTAAGGAGTGTGTATCTAGTGAAAGTTCTGATGGAGAGTCTGATTTTGAAGAGGCACATTTCATGAGGAAGTTTAAGAAATGTTTAGGTAAATATAAATGCAAGTTTCCTTTCAAGTTCTTTAACTATGGTAAGGTAGGACATTTTGCAGCTAAATGTACATATGCAAAAAGTGAGGACAACAAATATGACAAGAAGCTTAAGTCCAATAAGAAGTATAAGGGAAAAGAGAAGAAGTTTCATAATTTTAAAAAGAGTCTCTATTCAAAGGAAGAAAGTAGCTCATCTAATTTTAGTGATGAAGATTCTTTAGGTGAAGAAATATTATTCATGGCCATAAAATAAGTGCATGATGAAAATCAAGAACATGAAGATTATACTGATGAAGAAAAATGAGAAGTAGATCTTGAAGAAGAGCTAATAATTGCTTTAAATGAAATCAAGAGACTCAAAAAGAAAAATAAGAAATTGAAGTTGTTGTACAAGAAGAGAATGAGGCAAAAACCAAGACATCTCAAGCTCTTGGAGAAGAATAAAAAATGCTAGTTTATTTGAAGGTTCAAGTTGAAGAATCGAAGAAAATAGAAGAAGAAATCAGAAATTAGCTTGAGCTCAAGAAATAAAATTGTGAAAGACTTGAATATGAAATTGTTTCACTTAGTAAGCTGGATAAATCTTTGAAATAGTGGAATCATGAGAAGATAAATAAGAAAAATTTCATGTCCTTGGACAAGTTCATGCCTCACAAAGATCGTCTATTGATAAAGGTGGAGTTGGTCTTGAAGAAGGTCAAACTTCTAAGTCCACAAAAGAAGAACAACATAAGACCAACATTGATAGCACAAAGGATTCACTATAAAAAATTAGAAATGATTCTTTCAAAAGGTTTCCTATCTCAAGAGAGGAATTTTTTGTAATGGTTATTGTTTCCCTTGCAATTATTTTGGACACAATTCAATCAATTGTAGAATTTTTGCAAGAGATGATTTCAAATTTATGAGTAGGAATTATTTTGCTCCTCCAAGGAACTACAAGGTTGTATGCTATAAATGTAATAACTTATGTCACAGTGCAAAAGTTTATAAAAGTGGAATGGCAGATTTATCTAAGTAGATGGAGAAGGATGAGAAAGAGGACAGAGAAAAGGAGGTTGCTAAAGTTTGGATGAAGAAGGAGAAAGAATTTTTAGTGGAATCCTTGATTGTGCAAATAGCCTTTCTTGCACAAAATGAAAAAGATATATGATATATTGATAGTGGTTGTTCTAGGCATATGATTGGAGACAAGAGCAAGTTTCTAACTAAGGTAAGATTTGGTGGTATTACATATGTAAAAATCAAAGGCAAAGGTACAATTGTTTTGAATGATGGTGAGACCAAACTTGAGAATGTTTTATATGTAGAAGGTTTGAAACACGATCTATTAAGTGCAAGTTAGTTGTGTGATCAAGGATATAGTTTAGTTTTCAATTTAGATTGTTGTGAAATTAGAAAAGATGGTAAATATATTGTTGATGCAAGTAGGTATGCTAACAATCTATACATTCTAGATGATATCGAATGGGAAAATTTGGGAGTGATTCAACTCCATTCTTGAATTGCTATTTTGACTCAGGGGGAGTTTTCAGCGTTCTATTCTCTTAGCCCCATTTTAGTTATGCAAGTTGGTATCATTCATTGATGTCAAAGGGGGAGTAGAAAATCAGGGGGGCAATATTATTTCAAAGCAATTTTAGTTTCATTTTGGTTGTAGATGGAGTTGCCATCAATGACAAAGGGAGGGATTGTTGAATGTTGTCATTGATGATCAAGGTTGTATAAATTGTGGAGGATTACCCAAATTAATAGAGAATTGGAATGGAATGCTTATCAAGATGCTGATTATTAATTAGATCTTCATCAAATTCTTGGTTGTATGTTTGAACTACTTAGTTGTGTGCTTGAGCTGCTTGGTTGTGTGCTTGAGCTACCTAGTTGCGCGCTCAAGCTGTATAGTCATCTGCTTGAGCTAGTTGCCACATCACCTGCTTGCTAGATTTCCATGGCACTCATGACCTTATAGAAAGACATATTTTTAATTAGTGCCAAAAAACTTAGTCATCATAGTGTTGACCGAGCCAGTAGTGCAACCAGAGCAGTGGCAGTGTCGACCAAGAAAATAGTGGTAATCAGTATTAAATGAGTGGTCAATATGACCCAAGTACATAGTGTATCATGAGTGCCAAAATTTAGTATATTTCTTGAGTAACAACATAATTCCTGAGTGCCAGTATATTTCCCGAGTGGATCACTCGACCCGAGTAACAGTTTTTGGCCAAATTAGATTATATTGTTTGATATTAATTTATCATATGGAAGCCAACATATAGTTGCATTTGACTTGGATAAGGTATAAATATAAATTAATTTGTTTATCCAAAATTGTGAAATGTATATGTATATGTATATGTGAGTATGCATGTATGTGAGAATATATGTGAAGAAGTGTATGCGAGTATGAAGTGGCAGATTCTTTAAGAGGCTACAACACTATAAGGAACAACAAAGACTCATCCATCACATTCAAGTGATTAGTTATTATATCACTAGATCTTATTCAGAAAATCAAAGTTTCATTAAAGATCATCTACTAGTTCATCCTAACAGGTGCATCAACAAAATCCTCTAAAAAGGTGGACTTAACAATCCTTCATAAATCTCCTAACAGAGTTGCATTACTTAATTTTATTGCATTAAATCCTTTCACAAGGTGGACATAACAGTACTTATTCCTTCTAACAGGGTAGGCCATAAGAAGTGGTCAATTGTAAGCTTTAACAGGCTAAATTTATATTTCAGTAATAAATATTTTGGGTACCATCCCCATCCTAGTTTTAATTTCTATTTGGAAGGTTTATGGGTAACCAAATATTGTGTCAAGTGTTGTGGATATTTTATTACTTTTCATTTCATGTATGCAATCAGATTAAATAATCTAATAAAGGATTAAAATGATTAAGTTTTATTGGTTTCTGATTCACCCCCCCCTCTCAGTCACTTAGCCTCAACATATTTCCAACAATTGGTATCAGAGCAGAAGGTTCTCTTAATAGAAGTTTAATAGCTTGAGAAAATATCATAGGCAATGAAAATATACAGACTAGAGAAAGCCATTGAAAATGAAAAGATAGATCTACAAGTGGCCATGGATCAGATAAGAAAACTCAAGGAGAAACTCTCTCTTTCCCTAAAAAGAAGAAAAAAATTAGCAGTGCAGATTGTTAGTAATAACTGAGAGGGGGGGTGAATCAGTGCCTTCAAAAATATTCCAATTAATCAACCCAAAAATTTAGTACCAAAATATTAAGCCTCTAGTTATCTTCAGTCCTATAAGATGAATGCCTTCAAATATGCTTATCAAATTACTACTGCTTGGAATTCTTTGTTAAACCTTATTCTATAAGTTTGCCGAATAGCAGTCTGTTAATTTACCGAAAGATAGTAATTTATCTAGAGTATACCGATCAATCCAGTTAAGCTATGTGTAATGCAAAACACTAAAGTAATGACTCATAAGCACATTGAAATATAGATTTTTAATGTGGAAACCCTGTGAAGGAAAAAACCACTTGGGACCAGTAACCCAAAATTTTTAGGTGAAGAGCCAACCCTGTTAAAGGTTACAAATACACTGTTATGTGTGACCTTGTTAGAGGATTTAAAAGTTTAGTCTGTCTCTTGATATCGGGCATCTTTATGCTACTTCCTTGATCAAACACTCTCTTGGCATGTCAATAGGTATCTGGCATCTCATGTTATCTTCATGATCAAAATTTTTGATACTCCTATGGATGTATCTCAATATAGAAAGGATCTTTAAATCCCACTAGGATAAGAGACTTTCTGAATCAATGGTTAAACTGAAACAGTATGATCTATTCATATATACAACTTGTACTTGCATATTTTCATATCTATTGTAAGCTTATAAAACTAATCTGGTCAATATGTCCTTTTAATACCTTTTCTCCAATTTAGTTCTACTCGATGATACTATGCTCTATTGCTTGGTGTCTGCAAAAATCCTTAGCTCTTTTCTTAGCTTGATTGATTAGGACTGTATGAAGTTTCTCTTTAGCATCCTTTTTTTCATTCATTCACCCTATTTTCATAATGAATTAAGTTGTCTCTTTTATAGACATGATATCACCATTGTTAGGTTCTTGATTTTCTTGATCTTGGCGTGATCCAAATTCTCACCAATCATATTTAAAGAAAAACTCATGTTTTATCTCGTAGAGATCTTCTTGCCAACTGGACAAAACAACTTTAAATCCTTTACTTATCTATGGCTTTATCTTGTCGATGAAAACAAAGATAACTACTAGTTATTCCATATTTAGCTTTGCCAGCTAGATATTTGTTTGTTTTTGTACTCAAGTTAATTTTGGTGTTTTAACTCTTTGATAGTTTTGGTCAACACTCTAGTTCTCATCGGGCTTCTCTGTCAATTCTCATCGGGCTTCTCTGTCAGTTTACACTATGATTCTAGCCATTGATTATGCGTGTGATTCTGCTCGTCGGTGTTCTTTCTCGGGCATTACTGTGACTTGACTTTCAGTGATCTCTGTCCGTCGGGTTCCACTAGCCGTTGGTGTTTGAAGTCACATAGTGAATTCTTGTCTTTTATGCATTACTGAAAGCATAATCTTTATCTCTATGATTCTCTGAAGTCTTTAACACTTTGATTGTAACCGATTAGATTATATCGAGTTGACATTAATGACAATACAATCCATTAACTGATTTAATGTCTTGCATTATCTTTCTGCATTTCAGTGATCAACTTAACATCTTCAAACATTCAATCAATTACATGTCATCAATCTCTCCCTTTGGCATAGATGGAAACATACTACATTAACATACTATACTATCACTAATACAATATGAAATATAGAATTTCATCAAGCTTTCCTATTGTAACTATTATAAATGTCTGACTTTTGGTAAGCTCAAAATAGCTTAGATTTATTCCTTGCAGAGCGGTTGTCTTCAATATTCAATCCCTTCACTAGATAGATGTAGCATCTTCTTCCTTTGTTCTAATATGTGATCTTCCTTTTCTGTTCCTCTTCTTGATAATCTCTTTTTTATTTTGACAACAATCTCTCTCCCTTTGTTACTTCTCTCCCTTAGATGGTTATTTCATATGTAATCAATTTCTCTCCCTTTGAATATTGATTAACTCTTCCTTCTGATTCTTAGGAAATTCTTGTCATGGATAATGATATAGTACTTTTTGATTAATGAGATAATCTCTCCTGATAATATCTCCCTTATAATAATGATATAATCTCTCCCTTTGACAACAATACCAAACAAAAACACTTCTCCTTGTTTTTATCATCTTCCATCCTTTGCATAATATATTCCTTGAATTTCCCTATCCATCAGCAATATAATGTCTCTGGTGTTCGGTGAATACTTGTACCTTGTTGTGTACAGATGTATCTTTTGTTTTCCATCTCTATTTCTGCATCAACATGAATGATCTTCAAATTATGTGTAGGCTGATGCAACCTCTTAGTCAGCTTAGTGACCGATAAACAAGGGTTGGACCCCTAGTCTCTATCTCAGGTACTCAAATGTATCTTTCAGTAATGACTTGGTGAATATATCAGCTAATTGTTCCTTTGATTGAACATATTCTAATATCCCCTCCTTTTCTTGCACTTGTTCTCTTAGATAGTGATACTTGATAGCAATATGCTTAGACTTAGCATGGATGACTGGATTCTTACAAATGCTAATTGCACTGGTATTATCATAGTAGATAATTACTAGTTCAAGGATCTTCATATTCATACCTTCCATCAATTGTTTGATCCATGCAATATTCGAGCAATTTGTAGCAGCAGCCACATACTATGCTTCTGCAGTAGACTGGGAGATGCATCCTTGCTTCTTGCTGATCCATGTGACAAGTCTGTCACCCATGAAGAATGCCCCTTCAGTTGTTCTCTTTCGGTCATCAATGTTTCCAGCCCAATCAGCATCTGTATAGACTTGTAGCTCAAATTTTTCTTCTCTTTTGTACCATAAGCAGTGTTCTTCAGATATCTCAAAATTCTCTTAACAACAGTCATATGTGATTCTTTGAGATTAACAGAGAATATTGCAACTATTCCAACTGCATGTGCTATATCTGGTCTAATGTGAACAACATACATTAGTTTGACAATCATAGATCTATACATTAGTTTGATTTACCTCATTAGATTTGTCTTCTTTTGTCAACTTACATCTGGTAGCCATAGGTGTTCCAACTGGTTTGGAATCTTCCATCTTGAATATCTTTAGCACTTCCTTGATGTATTTGGACTGAGTGATATATATGTCTGCATCTTGTTGAAGAATTTGTAGACCAAGAAAAAATTTGATCTCTCCAAACATAGAAATTTCAAATTCTTTGCTCATTTCATTAGCAAAGAATTTGTATAACATTTCTTTTTTCCCAAAAATGATATCATCAACAAAAATTTTAGCAATCAGAATATTACCATCAGTATCTTATTTTAAGTACAGATTGCTATTTTCACTTGTTCTAAAAATTTCAATGCTAATGAGATAGGAGTGAAGTCTTTCATACTAGGCTCTAGGTGCTTGTTTTAATCTATACAAGGCTTTATGTAGTCTACATACCATGTTTCTCTTATCTAGATCAACAAACCCTTATGTTTGTTCAATGTATACCTCTTCTTCTAGTATTCTATTTGTATGCACCCTAAAATGGTCGCCTAGACTTTGGGCCCCATTTCTCAATTTATCAAATCCCTGAATCAATATTTTCAAATATCAACAATATCAATTATATCAATTTCCTTGATCAAATCATA
>MU225905.1:1810049-1821886 GCA_018584345.1 Thuja plicata
AAAAGGAGAGCTCTCTCCTTCATTTTCATATCTTAAGTTTTCATGCTAATATTATGCTGCAGGTTTTCTAGGTCATTTGGAGCTCTTTGAAGACATTCTACATCCAAGCTTTGAAGACTTGTTATTGTATTTCATTGTAGTTACATATTTTCTTTCTTAGTTGCATTATCATGACATATTAGCTTAGATTTCCTTTAATGCAATAGATTAACTTGCATTGTCATATAGATTTGCATTGCATTGCATACATTTGGTTTCATTAGAGATATTGGCATTCTTGCCCTTGTTTTCATTATGAATCTCTTATTGTATGGTTGACTAGCAAGGTCATGAGTTTATAGCTCTAACTGAGAGCAATTTTACAAATCTTGCAACTCCATGCATAAAGAGCTATGGATCGATTTGTGAGGGCTCATTCTTGAGTTTCCTTGCATGTAAGGATTCATAGAAGTGCACTACTTTTGTGTGTACACTATTTAGGAATGCAGAATTGACATCCATCTAGTATACCTTGAATCCTTTGTATGTAGCATAAGCAAGTAAGATTCTAACTCCTATTCTAGTAACAGGTGCAAAGGTTTTAGCATAATCAATACCTTATTCTTGTGCATATCCCTTGCATACTAATCTTACTTTATTTCTTGTGACTTCTCCATTCTCATTCAACTTATTTTTGAATATCCATTTGGTACTGATGACATTCTTGTCATCTGGTCTTGGTACTAGTATCCATGTATTGTTCTTCTTAATCTATTCTATTTCTTCATTCATAGCACTGACCCATTCTTCATTCTCAAGTATAGTATTAACATATTTTGGCTCAAAATCATAAAGTAAACATCTAGTGTTCAGTGACTTACTTTTTGTTCTTGTTCTATCCTTTTTGTCTCCTATGATTTGATTTTGTGGATGATGTCTTCTGACATACTTGAAAATTTTCAGTTCAACTTTGTGTTCATCATTTTGATCAACATCTTAACCTTCATTTTGATCTCCATCGCTTGGAACATCATCTTGAGGATTTTTTTGATTTTTAGTAATTGTATCCTAATGCTCGAGTAGAATTTTTTGTTTCTCGAAAGTGATATACTATTGCTCGGGTAGAGTGTCAGGTTCTGTATAAACAAACCTGTTGTAGTCCTCTAGTTCTCTTCTTCTTTCCTTATCATTCTTTTCTACAAATTCATCTATTTTCACATTTACACTTTCAAAAAATTTGTTAAATCGCTTGTTAAGATATTTATAAGCCTTGATTTTGGTTGAGTACCCTAGAAAGATACCTTCTTCACTTTTGCAGTCAATTTTTACATTTCTCTCATCCTTCAAAATATAACATTGACTACCAAAGATTTTGAAGTAACTTACATTGGGTGTATGACCATACCAAAGCTCATATGGTGTTTTCTTTGTGTCCTTCAATTGTACTCTATTTAATGTGTAGATAGCAGTACTGACAACTTCCCTCCAAAAAGTTTGAGTGATGTTTTTCTCAATTATCAATATTCTTGTATTGTCAATAATTGATATGTTTCTCCTCTCAGCAATTCTATTTTTTTGTGGTGTTCTTGGTGCAGAAACATGTCTTTTAATTCCATGCTCATTGCAATAGTTAGTGAATTCATCTGATGTAAATTTCCCTCCTCTATCTAACCTTAAGCATTTCAATTTTTTTTCAGTTTATTTTTTTACCATTGTTTTATACCATTTAAACATCTTAAATGCTTTTGATTTATCTTTTAAGAACATGATTTTCATCATTCTAGAATAATCATCAACAAAGAGAATAAAATACCTATCTCCACAGTATCTCTTTGTGTAATACCTACCCCTTTGTCTACATGTCTGTGTTAGTTTCTGATCTCTTTTAAGACCATAGTATGTATGTGTTAGCTCTTTCAGGTCAATATAAGGATATTCATGCGTTACTTTTCATTATGCTATTGATCTATTGTTAGTTGTATTGTATCATCTATTTGCATATGATTGGTGAATATTTTATGTTGGTTATGTTTATGTTATGAAATCATTTTGATTACAGTTTTCTGACAATACTGACCCTCTATTTATATGCACATGGATCATTGTGATGTTTTACATTTATGTTTGGTATGGTATGGGACAGAGTCGTAGTTACTTACTTTGGCAAGATCCACACGATAAACTAGTCTCAACCATTATTTTCTATATTGTATGGATATATGCTCGTCTTTGTGATGACAGGTTTGCAGGTACCGGGCTACGTCTTCCCTGAATTAGCAGGAGTGAATATGCCCTATCACAGTATCTTAATGGTAAGAGAGGGGAGATAATATTCAGGTCCAAATCCATACACTAAACCCTTATTTTGTCCTAGAACTGGATAAAAATCTGATGGACTACCCTAGTGTTTGAATCCGTCAATTGACGTGGATTCGTGAGCCTGTTTGTGTGTGTTGGGTTTTTGTTTCAGTTGTTTGTCTGTTTCAGTGGTTTATGTGTTCAGATGGCTTTCAGGTGATTTATTGATGCTTTTGGATTGATTTATTTAATGAATATTTATAGAAAATATTAATGTTAATTATTGCACCTTTAATAAGGTTAAAACATTGGTATATGAGATATATGACGATTTAATAATTAAATATTAATTAAATACCTATATTTAATTAATTGATTTAATTATTAAGTCTTGATTTAAATAATTAAGATTTAATAAATATTAAATTCAATTAATTGTAATTAGTAGTGCAAAATTGATTTATTAAATATTGCTTTAAGTTGCATGATTAATTGATTTATTTAATTGAAATATTGTCACATGCATTTTTAATTTAACACTTTGTTTTCATATTCTAAAGTTGAGTTATGCATGTTTTAAGTGAAAATTGAGAATAAAGATTTTCTTTTAATTATTAATTAGATAATTTATATTCCCTTTAGATTTTTTACTTTTTGAAAACCTAATTGCTTGGTTTTCTATATCCTTGGATTGAAAGTTATTTTGGAGATTATTCAATCGGGGGAGAAAGGAAAATTAGGTGATGGAGTATTTGTGAAAGCTTGAGAGCATTTTGGAGCACATTTGAAATTTTTTTTTGCTTGGATTTGTGGATTGTGTTCCTCTTATCAGTTATTGAGGTAGGATCTTGTTCATGTCAATTCTAGCTTTCGGATCTCCGTCTTCCATGCATCCGAAAAGCTAGGATCCTTTGTGTGATCTTCCTTATTTGATTATTGTGTGGTTTATTGATTTAAAATTTAAGAAATATGTTCTTGTTTCAATTTTGTGTTTTCCTTCAAGTTTGCATGTCAGATCTATGCTTGTGGACATAAAGATTTTATTTTTAGGTATTAGTTGCAAAATGGGCATTTGAGTTTTTATGTGGAAATGAATTTGTTCAAAATTGTCTTTAGGGTTTCAATTTGGGAAAAATATCAATTTTTAAACAAAATTGATGATTATTGCTAAGAAAGGGTTTAACCCTCAAATTTGTAAATATCTTACCTTGAAATTGGAAAATTCACCTTTGCCATGTTCTTGCCAAAATCGGGTCCAGATTTGCAAGAAAATAAAATAATTGAGTTAAAATTGCATGCTTGAGAAATAAACTCTTTTTGAAAATATATTAAAATATTAGATTTAGAATGTCTCTTGTTATTATCAATTTGCATGTTTAAAAGAAAGAAAACTCTTTTTGAAAAAAAAATAAACAAATTAATATTAAATTAGACATCTTTCTTATTTTTATCAATTTGCATGCTTAGAAAATCCTCTTAAGAAAATAAAAAGTTATTATTAAATTTAGAATATTTATCTTGTTTGCATCAAATTACATGCTTTATTATTTAAGTAATTTAATATTAATGCATGTAAATATTAAATTAGGATAAATGCATGTTCTCTCTTTTATTATGAAAATTAATTAAATAAGATTTTTTAAAGAATAAGTATTTATAAGAAATATTTATTTGCATGTTATTTAAGAAAGATTTATTTATTTGTATTAAAATAATTCTTGTTGGATTTGCATGTCATAGTATTCTATTTTTAGAAATTATATCTTTTTCAAAAAAAAAAATTTTAATAATTCGCATGGAATAGTATTCTATTTTAAGAAATTATATTTTTTTCAAAAAAAAAAAAAAAAATTTTAAGAATTCACATGGACTGGTATTCTATTTTTAGAAATTATATTTTTTCAACAAAAAAAAAAAAATTAGAATTCGCATGGAGTGGTATTCTATTTTTAGAATTTATAATTTCAAGAAAATTTTTTTTTAGAATTCGCATGGAGTGGTATTTTTAGAAATTCTATTTTCAAAAAAAAAAAAAAAAAAATTACTTGTAATTATAGTTAATTTTTAGTAATTATTGATTAGATTAATTTATATGATGTGAATGTTATAAATTAATCTATAAAGGTTTTATGTGCATTTTCTTGAAAATTGAATTATATTATTTATAGTAATTTTATCAGATAAACTAATTTGTATAGTGTTACTATAAATTAGTTTATCATTGAACTTTTATTAGGCTTTCTGAAATTATTTTTATCATGTCAGGATGTGTTTTTCTGAATGAAAGTTAAATGGATTGTGTGTCCTCTTTTATATGAAATTGTTATGTGTTGGTTGTTTGTTGGGATTAGTTGGCTATCAGGAGGTAAAACCAGAGGTTTTGGGTTTTATATTCTATGATTTTTTATGTGCTTCAGTGCATGTTCATGTTGATATCAATTTTGGGTCTTAATTTTTTTTACCCAACCTAGTTTTTGATCTTGTTTATGTGATCATGTGATAGTACTTTGTGTGGTATTGGTTAATTGAGAATCAATAGTTCATGTGTAGGCAAGAATCAGATTTGAGAGTTATGATCTTATCTTGATATTCTTTATGATTCTCTGAGGGTGTATCCCTATACGAGCAGGAATCGGTGATGAGGTTTGTGATATACCTTTGTGATGTTCTTGTGTGAACCTAGGGTAGGTTACCTAGTTGTATAGTAGGAGGTGGCTTGCAATAAGTGTCAGAGCCCACAAGTGGTTGCTAGGATCGCTTATTGTAAACAGTGGTAACAAGTGATAACATAATAATTTATTAAGATTGGGATAGTATAATCTAATAAAATAATGTCTCACCCATGCTTGAGCGCTAGTATAGGCTAAGATGGAGGATGAGATGATGGTTTCCCCCTTTCGAGGTGTGGGTTTGAGCATAGTTAGTAGCCTTGTCAGTTTGAGAGGTCATTAATGTCGTATATAGTCACTTGAGTACCAGAATTCTTTAAGGGATTGCTAGGACAAAACTCAAGGATGTGTCATACAAGATGACACCTTCCTATATACAGCTTAGGTTATCCTGCGTGTGTCAGTACCTCTAGTATTGTTTAGTATTCCTTGTTATGGTTTAGAGTGCTTCTAGGATCTTCCTATGCATTTCTTTATGATGGTTGTATACCTTTGATGTTTACATTCTTGTTGTATACCCATGTGTGTGGGCTTGTTATTATCTCCTTAGCATGGTGAGAGTGGACCTTCTGTTCCACGTGGTCAGGTGGTAGTGATTCTTATTACCATTGAGATCTGACATTCATCTTCATACTTGGATGATCCTTGTTGCAGTTCTTTTATCTTCTTATTCTCTTAGAAAATTATACAGTTTCATGAGTTGTATATTTGTTCCATATGTGTATATTGGTTAACATCCTTTCAGAGGATGTATTGTATTGTATTGTTATGTATTATTACATACCCTATGACATGTGCAGTGGATGTTGATTTAGATGTATATGTGATCTTATTATATGAGATGTATATTATTAGATTCAGTTGATGTATCTTTTATGTATGTACTTTATAGTTGTACTTCATAGATTAGTTTGCTTAAGTAATTCTACATCAAGGAACCCTCAAGATTTGTAACCCTTGTTGAGTTGTATTCATAAATATGTCATGTTATCTCATGTGTTGCTTCCACGTTGTTAATGTTATTGTTATAAGCATTATAAAAAAAAATTCCATTATCTTAGTTGCTTTGGTTGGTTAGTTCTCCTGGGTTCCCTGGCGGGGCATTGCACTTTGTCCTCATGGCTCCACATAGATCTGTATGGACTAATTCTAGAATTGTATTAGATGTATGGGTTTTGCTCTTGAAACTAGAATTTTTTATCTTACCTTTTTGACAATTCTTGCACATGATATGCTCGGGCTTAGTCATGCTCAGTAAGCCTCTAACACTCATTTTGTTTCTTATCTTTATCATGTTGTCAAAATTTACATGATATAATATTTTGTGCCACAACCATATGTCTTTGCTTCTAGCCAATAAACAAGTGGTGTTAATGTCATCAAAATAGAAAAGGTTACCTTTTGTCTGCTCACAGGTTCCAATCAACCTTCCTGATTCATTGAAGATCTTTGCCTTCTTATTTTCAAATTCTACTTTGTGAACTGAATTGTTCAGCTATGAATCACTTAAAAAATTATAATTCAGTCCTTTTACACAGTAAGCATTTTCACATTTGATCAGTTTATTTAACATTATAGTTCCATTACCTTCAACTAGACAAGGTGTATCATTACCATTCTTACTGAACCACCATTATAGTATTCAAAAGTCTCAAAAAATTTCTTATCACTGTTCATGTGGTGAGTGCAGCCACTATCTATGATCTAGACATCATTCTTACTATCCTTAGATATGAGTGCAGTTTCTACATACCTTTCTTCTTCTTCGTCTGAATCATCCTTCATGGCTACAAATACCATCTTGATGTCTTCTTCTGATTTAGTGTCAGTGTCATTAGCTCTGTTCTTAGCTAAGTAACAAGATTTCTTTCCTTTTTCCTTATAGTCTCAGGTATCTCTTTTGTCAAATTGATGGTTGCTTCAGTAATCTCTGTTATCACCTCTATCAAACTTCTTCTCATATGATCTGTCATTACTTCTGTCATATTTTCTTCTTTTTGGACATCTTGCAACAAAGTGTCCAACCTCTTTACAATTGAAACATACAAGTGGTAATTTACCTTTGTATCTACCTTTGCCTCTCTGCAATCTTATTGCCATTAGTGTTTCAATATCATCAAGTCCTTGATCCTCATTATCACTTTCACTATCATTTCTAGTAGTATTTCTATGACTTGAATTACTTATCTTTAAAGAATATTTGAATGCAAATTATATAGATGGTAAGACACTATATCAAAGTTATTTATCTCAAATAAAATCAACCTACCAATCAGACTATCTAGAGTAACTATATTGTTTGCAACTGCTCTCATTTATTGAATAACAGGAACTCTAATAATATATACAGGCAGTAAGGTTCTTAAGATTTTACTTACTACTGTCTCCTCTTCAAGTACACCTCCAACTCCTCGGATAGCATTGACTACCTCTTTGATTCTGCAGCTATACTGAGTGATATTTTCTTATTATTTCATACTTAGGTAATCAAACCTCCCTCTCAGGATTTCTGTCTTGGCTCTTAGTATATTAGCATCTCCTCCATGTACCAGTTTCAACTTATCCCACATTTTCTTTGCAGAGGTGCAGGTTTTGACATCTTCAAACTCAACATTAGAGAGTGATGTGGAAATTTCTATCATCATGCAACTATGCTCATGCTTTACTCTTAATTTCTGAAGAGTGTGAGGTCCTATGGGCAACACATATTCAGTATCTAAGTATTGAACAATATCATTTCCAATACCTGATTGGTGGTCTTATTCTACTTTGTCATGATGCAAAGTTGTCTTTATTCAACTTGGGAACATCTCGTATGTTCATCTTGTGATCTTTTTCTTGAGCTGTTAAACTCCTTTTCTAAGCACACAAGCTTTGATACCAATTGTTAGTAATAACTGAGAGGGGGGGTGAATTTGTGCCCTCAAAAATATTTCAATTAATCAACCCAAAAACTTAGTACTACAATATTAAGCCTCTAGTTATCTTCAATTCTATAAGATGAATGTCTTCAAATATGCTTATCAAATTACTACTGCTCAGAATTCTTTGTTAAACCTTATTATGTATGTTTACCGAATAGCAGTATGTTAATTTACCAAAAGACAGTAAATTATCTAAAGTATACCAATCAATCTAGTTAAGCTATTTGTAATGCAAAACACTAAAGTAATGACTCATAAACACATTGAGACATAGATTTTTAATGTGGAAACACTGTTAAGAGAAAAACCACTTGAGACCGGTAACCCAAAATTTTCACTCTTCTAAAGTGATCTCGGTGAAGAGCCAATCCTATTAAAGGTTACAAACACACTGTTAGGTGTGACCTTGTTAGAGGGTTTGAAATTTTATTCTGTCACTTGATATCAGGCATCTCTATGCTACCTTCCTTGATCAAACACTCTCTTGGCCTGTCAATAGGTATCTAGAATCTCATGCTATCTAAATGATCAAACTTTTTGATACTCATGTGGATGTATCTCAATATAGAAAGGATCTTTAAATCCCGCTTGGTTAAGAGATTTTATGAATTAATGGTTAAACTGAAATAGTATGATCTGTTCACATATACTTATACTTGTAGATTTTTAGATCTATTGTAAGCTTATAAAACTAATATGATCAATATGCCCTTTTAATACCTTTGCTCCACTTTAGTTTTGCTCAGTGATGCTATGCTATGTTGTTCGATGTCCGCAGAAATCCTTAGCTCTTTTCTTTTCTTGACTGATCAGGACTGTATGAAGTTGCTCTTCATCAATTTCTCTTTAGCATCCTCTTTTTTCATTCATTCACCCTCTTTTTGTAATGAATTAAGTAGTCTCTTTTATAGACATGATATCACCGTTGTTAGGTTCTTAATTTTCTTGATCTTGGCATGATCCATAATTCTCTCCAATCAAATTTAAAGAAAAACTCATATTTTATCTCACAGAGATCTTCTTCCCAACTGGACAAAATAGCTTTAAATCCTTTACTTATCTCTAGCTTTATCTTGTTAATGAAAACAAAGATAACTACCAGTTAATTCCATATTTAGCTCTACTAGCTAGATATTTTTTCATTTTTATACTTAAGTTGATTTTGGTGTTTTAACTCTTTGATAGTTTTGGTCAACACTCTAGTTCTCCTCAGGCTTCTCCATCAGTTTACACTATGATTCTAGCCGTCAGTTATGCTTTTGATTCTTCTCGTCGGTGTTCTTGCTCAAGAATCACTGTGACTTGACTTTTGGTGATCTCTGTCCGTCGGGTTCCACTAGCTGTCAGTGTTTGAAGTCACATAGTGAATGCTTGTCTTTTATGCATTGCTGAAAGCATAATATTTATCTACATAATTCTCTGAAGTCTTTGACACTTTTATTATAACTGATTAGATTATATCAAGTTGACATCAATGACAATACAATCCATTATCTGATTTAATGTCTTGCATTATCTTTTTACATTTTGGTGATCAACTTAACATCTTCAAATATTCAATCAGTTACATGTCATTACAGATGAATGAAAAAAGTTACATAGAAGAAAGAATTGAAGAATTATGCAAAGAAATAATTTTTGAAGAAGCATATGCAACAATTGAAGACCTACTTGCAAAGAATCTCAATCTATATGAAGAAGTCAAAAAATTGAAAAGAGAACAAGAAATTCATTCAGTTAGAATATGTGAAGTCATGGAACAAAAGAGTCAAGAAAAAATTGAAAGAGAAATGGCACAAGAAGAGAAAAAAATGCTAAGTACAAGATTATAAGAAAAAAAAATGATATCCATCATTTTTCACTTCAGAAAGCAAATATGATAAATCAATTCAACAATGCAAATCAAGAAGTTATCAATCTAAGGACAGAAAATGAAAGACTGCAGAATGATCTCAATACTGAAAAGAAAACCAATGAGAGCATGATGAATTAACAGGTAAGCATGGATCAGTTGACAAAGAAAAATCAACTTAGACATCATAGACAAACTGGATTAGGTTATATTGAACAAAGTGAATCCTCACATCAAGGAACTCAAAAGAATAGCAAACCTACTTGTAATCATTGTGGCAAGTTAGGGCACACAAAAAACAAGTGATGGAGAAATATGAAATAAAATTTTAATGGTAAATTCTATAGATGCAATAAACGTGGACATAGGGAAAGTGAATGTACTGAGAAAATTAATTTTGAAGGAAATTGTTTCAATTGTAACAAACAAGGTCACAAATCCTCCAAGTGCAGAACTAAGAAATGGAACCCTGCTGAACAACTAGCTAAAGCAATTTTTGGTTGGGATTACAACACATGGAGTAGATTTTGTCATTGTGGTGCATATGGGCATATTGGTGCAAATTGTGTAAAGACTCACCTCAGAAAAAGGAATCGTACTAAGAGATGTTATGTATGTAAACAACTCAGTCATCTAAGTAAGAATTGCATGAATACAGAAAAACTGGATACTGGTTTTGAGAAAGGCAAAGAAAAAGTCTCAGAAATCAAAACTCAGAGGAATCAACAGTGGGTAAGGAAATCTCCTAAAAGTTTAGATCAAAATAATGAAGGATCTAATGGCACCCAAAGTAGTGAATTGGGTGGATCTACCATCTCTGAATAAATAAGCAAGGAGACTACTGGAACTGTGCATACAATCCATCCTATTAGAATGAATTTAGAATAACTGATAGGGGAGGGGTGAATCAGTTATCCTCAGGTCTAGATGTAGAAAATAAAACTTTATGTACTTCATATCTACTTGGCAGCAGTAGCATAAGTCAGCAACTTAATCATGCAGTTTACTATCAATTGAAATTAGCTTGTAGAAACATAACAGTAAAGCAAACCATAAGCATTCACACAAGTTGACACAAGTATTTAATGTGGAAACCCAATAAGAGAAAAACCACCAATAACATACTACCAAGTTTTCACTCTTCTGAAGTGATGCCTTGTGAGGAGCCAACCCTATTAAAGGTTACAATAACACACTGCTAGGTGTGACTTGGTTAAAGGATTTAATCACCCTGTTAGGAGTGGCCTTGTTAGAGGACTTAGAACATTCCAATCTGAATTTCACCTTGTTAGAGGATTTATACAAATGACTGTTAAGTCAACCTTGTTAAAGGATTTTTACTGATACAATGGTAAGAAAGTAATAAGCATTTGTGATCTAATACATACAACTTACTTTGCAATTCAAATCCAATTACAGCTCTGATGTTAACTTAATAGATAGCCTACATTGTCATTTCAACCTTCTGATCTGCTTGAAAATCCATCAAGCAATCACACATGCAACTTTCTACTTCTGCATTTTTTCCTTCTCTGCTAGATCATACCAAACAGTAAATCAACTATGCAAACCTCTTGCACACTTCATGAATAACCCCTTGAGGTTATCATATACCTCTCTGTCTAGGTCAAATAAATCTTTTGCCACTTAAACAAGATCGTAGATCTTAAGTTAGGTCAGATCCAATGGATCATCCCATCTTTGCTTTACATTTACTTCTCCAAAGTAGTCTCTAATTAAATATTGAAACCATACATTAATTACGGTTACCCATTCATTAAATGACATGGATCAATCTTTAATTAACATTATATATCCTAATAAAATCAACTAAGTCAGCCAGAGATCTCAAATCTCATCATTAATCCAATTACTGTAAGTCGGCCAACATCACTATTTTCACTCAGCAATTTCAATGGTTCTCGGCATTGAGAAACTTTTGCTTGTCACGAACAACTTTACTTGGCACAAGCAACTTTGCTTAGCATAGAATAGCCAGAAAAACTATCTTTGAAAGATAAACAACTAATTACTTTGCCAGAGTGCCAACTGATCAAGTACCCTTTTAGTTGCCTTAACTCAACCATTCACTTGGTCTTCTTGTTAAATCTTCTT
>MU225905.1:1834604-1856178 GCA_018584345.1 Thuja plicata
GTTTCATGTCCTTTCTTTTGATTACTATGGATGAGATATATATCTTACATTTAACATTCAACTTATTTACATTTTAGAACATGTAGTGTGTTTTTTGAGGATTTTACCAAATCAACTTTTAACATAAGCCAAAAACACCAAACTGATATCTTGCCCTTTCAACTTGACAAAATATTTGCATTTTACCAATAACTGCAAGCAACTGAATGATAAATCCACATACTTGTATCTTTGTAAAATACCTTAAACATCAAAAAGATGGCTAAGTGGCTACCACCATGATTTTTATCTACTAAATATGGGAAAAAAAAACAAAAAAAAATTGAATAGAAAACATGATTGGTCATTTCAGAGAGCATCCATGATCAAATAAAATTCAATGCCTTCTCTCACGCTCAATCAACTTTCACCCGCTCATTTTCTCCCACTCCTTTTCTCAACAAGTGAAATAAAAATGATTTGGTTGTTTCAAAATAGTGAATCGATATCCTTGAGCACAAGCACCAATAACATCAACTATTTTGATCTGTGGGTACCCTAATGTTGGCAAGAGTTCTTTTATTAATAAGATTACTCTACAAGCTTGAAGAAGCAAAATATTTTGGCAAATGAAGAGTAGAAAGATGATGATATTCCTGAGATCATGGATGGACACAATGTTGTAGACAGAATGGAAGACATCTTTCTAGAGTGGCCCTAGATCCTTCGACAATTGGGCATAGGATCCAGACCCAGGCTAAAATGATGTGTTCCTTTATGTTGTTGAATTATCCCTTCTTTGGCCTGCACTCATTCCTCTTCTCAAAAATGGTTATCGAGAAACTTTGGATACTATTTCTCATCCATGCATGAAATGTTCTAGTGATCGTATAAAATTAATTTAGGCCTCCGGTATTGATGAGATGTACAAGTGTAAAATGTTTTTGCGAGATTGGGATCAATTTGTGTAGTGTACATAAATGCAAGGTGGTGATTATTCTCGACGATCGACAAGTAGCTAGGATAGTAGCTAGGACTAAAGATAACACAGCTTAAGAGACCATCATAGGTTGTCTCTTTCTTTGGTCTATATTATTGACAGAATGTTTTACATTGCATTAGCTCATCAAATCTGGGGATTTGAAATAATTTAATAGAATACTTTCATGACAACGTATATTATTTAAGTTGACATTGCATGAATTTATCTACTTCGCGCACTTGTATACTATGAAGACGACGATAAAGAAGCATCTCTTACTATGGCCATGCTTCTTTATCACCGTCCTCATAGTCTACAAGTGCGCAAAGTAGATAAATTCATGCAACGTCAACTTAAATAATATACGTTGTCATGAAAATATTCTATTAAATTCTTTCAAATCCCTGGATTTGATGAGCTAATGAAAGGTAAAAAATTATGTCAATAATATAGACTGAAGAAAGAGAGAACCTATGATGGTCTCTTGAGCTATTTTATCTTTAATGTGCATATCCATCAATTTTTTGACATTTCATAATTAATTTCTGACGACAGTGCTATACCTTCGATAGATAAAATGTTAGAGAATCATAATTTATGACAATTCTTCTGACAGTAATGCTATACGTTCGACAGGGAAACTTGTTGAAGAAATGCTGCACGACTATCGGTATTCTGATAGTTCAAGTGTCGCAAATAGAAATTTTTTGACAGAAACTTCGACAATAATGCTATATATCTGACAAGTATATCTATCAGAATTAGGTGGAAACTGTTGTTATGCCAACAGTTATAATGTCGGAAAGGATATGTTTTTGATAGTTATTTCTGACAGAGATTTTATATTTCTAATAGGTCATGGTGTTGGAATGCCGATGGATGAATTGCAAGAAATGCCATAATGAATTTGTTGTCATGTGCAAGTTTTCAATGTGATGTGGTGTCGGTAAATTGATGGATGTGTCTTCTGTTACAATTTTCTACGCAAAAACGGTGATGGACTCATGTGTCAAAATACCAACAAATGAGCGTTGGAAATCTGACAAATGGCCATCAAAATTTGATCTCAAATGTACTAGTATCTATTTCTTTCTTGTCCAGGAGATCAATCTCTTTCCTAAAAGAAATGCTCCACCAGTAGTGCTTTTCTTGTCATCAACATTTCCAACCCAATCAGAGTTAGTGTAAAATCTGAGTTCAAACTTGTCATTCTTTTTGTAGTATAGACCATAGTCATCAGTTTGTTTCAAATATCTCAGAATCCTTTTTACTTCCATCATGTGACTTTCCTTAGGATTAGCATAAAACCTTGCAACAATCCCAAAATCTAGGGCAATATCAGGTCTACTATGTACAACATACTGTAGTTTTCCAATCATTGACCTGTAGAGTGTTTGGCTCACTTCTTTTGTGTCATCATCTTTTGTCAGCTTCTATCTAGTAGCCATGGGTGTACTCACTGGTTTGGACTCTTCCATTCCAAAGTTTTCAGTATCTGTTTGATATATTTAGATTGAGTTATATAGATACCATTCTTCATTTGATAAATTTGTAAACCAACAAAGAATTTTATTTCACCAAACATAGACATCTCAAACTCAGTTTGCATCTCTATTGCAAATTTATGACATAACACATCTTGTCCACTAAATATGATGTCATCTACAAAAATTTTAGCTAATAATGTACCTTTTCTTTGCTCTGTCTTCAAGTATAGGTTGCTATTGTCATTGGTTCTTGCAAATATAATCTTGATCAGATAATTGTGCAATCTCTCATACCATGCTCTTGGTGCTTGCTTCAATACATATAATTATTTGTGCAATCTGCAAACCATATCCCTTTTTTTGGGGTCTACAAAACCATTAGCTTGCTCGATATACACTTCTTCTTCGAAGATTCCATTGAGAAATACAGATTTCACATCCATCTGATAAACATTGAAGCCTTTATAGGCTACATATGCAAGTAAGGTTCTGACACCTTCCAATCTTGCAACTAGGGTGAAGGTTTTACTGTAGTCAATTCCTTCCTCATGTGCATAACCCTTGCATACCAGTCTAGCTTTTTTTCTTGTCATATCTGCATGTTCATTCAATTTGTTCCTGAATACCCACTTTGTGCCAATTACATTTTTATCCTTCGGCCTAGGTGCAAGTGTCCAAGTTTTGTTCTTCTCAATTTGTTCAATTTCCTCATTCATTACTTATATCCAATCTTTATTTTCTAAATCATCTTTCACTGTTTTGGGCTTAAATTCACATAACAGACATGTGTCATTTTTCAACTTACTTCTTGTCATAACAGAAAAATCCTTTGACTCAATTATTTGATCAGAATTGTGATTTCTTCTCACATATTTTTCTAGGGTAGGCTCAGTCCTTTCTTTAGGTTCATTGTCTGTATTCAATTCTAGTTGATTATGTGACTCGGCATCTTCATTAGATAGCTCGGCATTCACTTCCAGTTGCTCGGCAACTCCACTCTGTGAATTGGTAGGTGCATGTTGTTGTATAGCAGTAGTCTCAGGTAGTGAATTAGAATCTTCCTCATCTAGATATATGAATGCTCTGTAGCTTTCAGGCTTTTGTGTACTTTCAGCTTCATTTCTTTCTGCAAACTCAGCAATTCTTACATTTGCACTTTCAACAATTTTGCTAGTATTAGAATTCAAACATTTGTAAGCTTTGCTTTTCATTGAATAACCAAGGAATATACCTTCTTCAACTTTAGCATCTAGTTTTCCATTTCTATTGTCTTTCAGTATAAAATATTTTCTTCCAAACACTTTAAAATACTTTACACTAGGTGCATAACCATACCAAAGTTCATAAGGTGTAGCATCTATACCTTTCTTGACTTGAACTCTATTTAGTGTATAGACTGCAGTACTTATAGCTTCTTTTGAATGTTTTTGTGCAACATTTTTCTCCATCATTAGTGTTCTTGCACAGTCCATGATAGATCTATTCCTTCATTCAGCAATACCATTTTGTGGAGTCCTGGGTGTGGACATCTGTCTCTTTATGCCTCGGTCATTGCAGAACTTGTTAAACTTATTAGAAATAAACTCTCCACCTCTGTTAGATCTTAAGCATTTCAAAAATTTTCCTGTTTCCTTTTCAACTTTAGCTAAGTACCATTAAAATAACTGGAATGCATTAGATTTTTCCTTGAGAAACATTATAGTCATAATCCTTGAATAATCATCAACAAATAGAATAAAGTATCTAGCACCACAATAGCTTCTTTCTCCAATGGGACCACAGAGATCAGTATGAACCAATTCTAGAATTTCCTCTGATACATGTGTTTTACTCTTGAAACTAGACTTAGTCATCTTTCCTAGTTGAAATTGTTTACACATAGCATTCTCAGGTTTCTTTAACTAAGGTAGCCCTCTAACCTTTTTTAGTTTACTTATGTTTACCAAGTTATCAAAGTTCACATGACACAACCTCTTATGCCATAACCAAACATCATTGTATTGTGCAAACAAACATGTATCTTAAGATAAATCCAGATAAAATAAGTTACATTTAGTCTAATCACCACTTCCAACTAATTCTCCAGTAGAATCATAGATCTTTACCTTTCTGTGATGAAATTCAACTTTGTAAGCAGAAGTGTTCAGTTGTGCAACACTCAGCAAATTATATTTAAGATCATCAACCCAATACACATTATCACATCTGATTTTGTCAGTTAGGTTAATCAATCCATTACCTTTGATAAGACATGGTGAATCATTACCAAATTTTACATATCCTCCTTTACATTGGTTTAGGGTTTCAAACTTATCTTTGTCACCAGTCATATGATGGGAACAATCACTATCAATGATCCAACGATCATTTTTGCTCATATAAGAGATTAGTGTAGTTTTCTCATCATCATCAGAATCTTCTTTCATTGCAACATAAACAACTTCTATAACATTGTCATCAGAATTATCAGTGTCATTGTCAGAAGTTTCTTCAGCAATATAACAAGATTTCTTACCTTTTTCTTTGTAGTCCTTATATTTCCTGAAGTCTCAGTCATCCTTTTTGTCTTTGTATTCTTTGTATTTGTTGTCCCTTCTTTCATCTTTTTCATTTTTTTCAGGACATCTAGCAGCTATATGACCAACTTTGTTGCATGAAAAATAAATAATAGGAAGTTTACCTCTGTATTTTCCTTTTCCTCTGGAAAGGCTTTTTTCCATGAGTACTTCAAGTTCTTCAAGATCATCATTAGAAGTATCACTATAACTGTCCACATGTTTCTTTCCTTTCTTAGATTTATTGAGAACCAGTTGTGATCTAAAAGCATAATCAATCCCTTGTGGATTATAACTGTCATAATTTGACATTTCAAATGCAGTGAGTCTACCTATCAAATTTTCTAGATTCAGATAATTGTCAGGAGTACATCTCAATTCTTGAATTGCAAAAAATCTAATAGCATATACAGGAATTAAAGCTCTCAGTACCTTGCTCATAATGGTGTTCTCATCAATTGTTCCACTAGCCCCTCTAATGGCATTTACAACTTCTTTTACTCTACCATAGTACTGAATGACATTTTCACCTTCTTGCATTTTTATCTCATCAAACTTACCTCTTAGAATTTCTAATTTAGCTCTCAACACATTTGTGTCCCCACCTTAGACAGTTGCAAGTTTGTCCCACATCTGCTTTGCATTTGTGTAGCTCTTTATATCATCAAACTCTAAATAGCTCAATGAGGAGGCGATCTCCAACATTGCTTGATTGTTCTATTGCTTTTCTTTTAGTTGTGCAGCAGTGAGAGGAGTAGTAGGTAGTACATAGGCATGTTTAGTAATTCACTTAGCATCATCTCTAATACTAGCCAAATTTAGTTTCATCAAACTTTGGCATGCAGGGAAGTTATCTTTGTTCAACTTAGGAACCTCCTTATACATCTTGATCTTTTTCTCCAAGTACCTTCAAACTATTTTTAGGAGACCAAAGCTCTGATACCAATTTTTAGAATGAATTTAGAATAACTGAGAGGGGAGGGGTGAATCAGTTATCCTCAGGTCTAGATGTAGCAAATAAAAATTTATGTACTTAAAATCTACTCGCAGCAGTAGCATAAGTCAGCAACTTAATCATGCAGTTTACTGTCAATTGAAATTAGCTTGTAGAAACATAACAGTAAAGCAAACCATAAGCATTCACACAAGTTGACACAAGTATTTAACGTGGAAACCCAATATGGGAAAAACCACTAGTATCATGCTACCAAGTTTTCACTCTTCTAAAGTGATGCCCTATGAGGAGCCAACCCTGTTAAAGGTTACAATAACACATTGCTAGGTGTGACCTGGTTAAAGGATTTAATCACCTCATCAAGAGTGGCCTTGTTAGAGGACTTAGAACATTCCAATCTGAATGTCACCTTGTTAGAGGATTTATACAAATGACTGTTAAGTCAACCTTGTTAAAGGATTTTAACTAATGCAATGGTAAGAAAGTAATCAGCAGTTGTGATCTGATACATACAACTTACTTTGCAATTCAAATCCAATTACAGCTCTGATGTTAACTTACTGGATAGCTTGCATTGTCATTTCAACCTTCTGATCTGCTTGGAAATCCGTCAAGAAATCACACATGCAACTTTCTGCTTTTGCCTTTTTTCCTTCTCTGCTAGATCATGCCAAATAGTAAATCAACTATGAAAACATCTTGCATACACATACACTCTTACACACTTCATGAATAACCCCTTGAGGTTATCATATACCTCTCTGTCTAGGTCAGATAAATATTTTTCCGCTTAAACAAGATTGTAGATCTTAGGTTAGGTCAGATCCAACAGATCATCCCATCTTTGCATTACATTTACTTCTCCAAAGTAGTCTCTAATTAAATATTGAAACCATATATTAATTACGGTTACCCATACATTAAATGACATGGATCAATCTTTAATTAACATTACATATCCCAATAAAATCAACTAAGTTGGCCAGAGATCTCAAATCTCATCATTACTCCAATTACTGTAAGTCGGCCAACATCACTATTTTCACTCAGCAATTTCAATGGTGCTCGGCATTGAGAAACGTTTTCTCATCATGAAAAACTTTACTCGACACAAGCAAATTTTCTCGGCACAAGCAACTTTGCTCGGTACAGAATAGCCAGAAAAACTATCTTTGAAAGATAAACAACTAATTACTTTGCCAGAGTTCCAACTGATCAAGTACCCTTTTAGTTTCCTTAACTCAACCATTCACTTGGTCTTGTTGTTAAATCTTCTTCATCAACATACATATGGTACTCAAACAGATAACAATAGTCTCACCAATAAAGGTTTGACAGCAATGACAAAATAATAATTGCTTGCATTGTCACTTTCCAACACATCCTACATCAGTTCTAGACATGCTAGCAAGTCCAAATCAGCATATTGATGCACTAGGACATTTTATGTTTCAACCGAGTCAGGATCTATGTATCACCCGAGTTACACAGGCTTAATTGAGTTAAGTCGGGTTGTATGGGGTTGAGGATGTAGAAGTTAGTTTTGGCCAAGATTCATTCCGAACCATGACAGCTAACATGTACAGAGAATTTAATGAAAAACCAATGGTAAAGTCTCTTATAAAAGATGAATTGCAAGTGTTATTATTTACAAAGCCTTCAGTTTGCAGAGTGATTCAATGCCTTAAGAAATTTAGAGAGAATTTGTATTCGAAATTTTTAGTTGTGAAGTTTTATCATACCTTCGAGCACTATGGCATCTACATCCAACAACAAGTTTAAGAAAGGATTTGAGATGTTGGTGAGGAATGCTATCTATGAACCTCTAAAGTTTAAGCTTCATCCAATGATTGCATAGGAGATAGACCCAATGGGAGCTCATTCCCTAATTCTGCTGAGGGTATTGTTGATCAATGACATCTGAGCCTTCTATCATTGCACAATTCAACAGTTAGGAACATTAGAAATGAATAAAGCATATGAGAAACTCTGTGAAGCTAGGAATCTAAAGCGAGAACATAAAAACCTAGAATTCAAGGGTTTGACTCATATCATGCATATGCCAAAAAAAATTTAAGTTAAGTGGATTAGGTTTGTTCTGAGTCATGTTCACGACATGCATATATGGATGGAACAACTAGTGAAGATTACCAAGACAATGGTACACCATGTTACAGGGTATCCTATGCTGGACAAGTCTAAAGCTACCAAAACCTTACCCCGAGATGTCCTAGCTGAGAAGACTCTTTCCGAGTGGGACGACCAAGACATGAGACTAAATGGAGTTACAGACATGGAATTAAATTTTGGGATTCATGTGATTGCTCTCAAAATCTATAGTTCTAGCCAACCTAACAGCGTACCATGTGAGGCTGTGGACTTGGCATACAAGGTGGTCAAGAACAACCTCTCATTCAACCTTTCCAAGTTACAACTCATCCAATTGAGAAAGAACATGAAAAGCATTTGGGCATCAAAGACAAATCCATGTAGGTTTGGTTTACTTCTGGTCTGCATATTCTTTTATATTCAAAAGTATTTCCCTTCCAAAGGCATGGTAGTTTGGAAGAAGGATAGACCTATAGTGTATCAAATAAATGAGTTCATCACAGAATTAGGAGACAATTTTGAGAGCATCATAGATGCATATTTTGAGGAATTTAGACAGAAGATGCAAAATAGGTATAGAATTCCTAAACGATTGGTAGAAGAATTCAAAGATGATGTTTTCTTCCTAGTTGACTATGATAAAATATATATTCAGGAAATCAAACCTAGGGTTTCATGGGTGTGAAAGCATTATATTTTTCCATTAGTATACCTAGAGAAAAACATGATTTGCACCATCGGTTTACCCTACACCGATAGAAAAGGCATAGCACTATCTGATGCCAATGTTACCTTACAAACACTGTCAAGTGTTACCTGATGGAAAAAGATAAATGATACCCCACTAGAAACAATAGTACTAACTGACAGTATAACAAAGAGAGGAACCCAATAGATATAGGGAACCTGATGATTAGTTCAATCAAGGAATGTTGATAGACTGCAAGCTCAAACTGACAACCAAGAACCGATAGTCAGTTACATCCTGTAAAAAGTGAATCTGACTTTCCACGTCAGATAAATCACTAAAGTTGTATTTATAACTTCTTGATTTGCTTTTAAATTCATTATAAGTAGAGGAAGCAATGTAATATTTATTATTTTAATTCTTTTTATTTTTAAAACATGCAAACTAAATATCAAGGTCAAGTTGTAAACCTTAGATCTGAGAGTTAACATTGTAAATCATGAATTCAAGATAGGTCAAAATACTTGTATAAATAGGTGCTCAATCCATTAAGAATAAGAGTTGTTCAATGAGGATAGTAGCCACACAAAGCAACTAAAGACCAGATAGAGAATTCATGCAATAGAACACAAACAATTCAAATTAGTTTTCAAGAATAGAATAGAGGCTACCGACAAGCAGAGAAAAGGTATTCATCAATCACTTTAGGTGATATTATCATTGTAAAGGTTTTAATGGATCTATAAATCAGAAATATTAGATTGCATATAGTTAGGTCAATATTTATACTCATTCTAACAAGTGTAGTATGCTAATGAAATCCTTTCAAGAAATTAAGGTGGGCTTAACCATCCTATTGTAAATTTCATAACTGAGTGCACACTTAAATCAATGTTGCTAAATCTCTTAACAGAGTAGATCTTAAAAGGTCTCCACCTTAATACTCTTAACAGGGTAGATCATCAGAAGTGATCAAATTGTAAGCCTTAACCAGCTCCCTTCCATTCTGCAGATAGTGAAGTTTTGTGGGTGCCATCCCCACCACAATTTTTACTTCCTAACAGGAGTTTTCTGCGATACCATATCTTGTGTTATGTGTTTGTCAAATTTCATGAATGTTTATATGAATGATTGAAAACTATTAAAGATTGTGAACAAACAATATATGCATAAGAAAGAATAACAATAATGGTTGGTAAATCAGAATTGAATGATCATTAATGATGAATTGAGTAAAGGGTTAAAAATTTTAGAGGTATTGATTCACCCCTCCCCTCTCAGTACTACTTCCCATTAAGTCCAAAAATTGGTATTAGAGCTGAGTATCTTCTTGAAAAGCTTAAATGCTTAAGAGCAAAGATCATGCAATGGAGAAGTAAAAACTTGATAAGAATATTGAGAACAAAAATCTTGAGATACAGATGTTCTATGAATAGTATAAAGAAGCAAGAATCAAAATGAGAGAGCTGTTGGATGAAAGAAAAGGTATGGCTACTAGGAACATTGAAAAATACTATCAGGAAGAAGAGATTCCAAATTTCTTTAAATCTTCAAGATCAAATGCAAGTAATGTATCAAATACATCAAAAGATGGCATCACAAATCTAAAGGAGATCGACCTACATCTGACAGAGCAAATAAAGATGCTACAAATCAGTCAAGAGACCCAGATGGTAAGAATGATTGATGTGATGAGTTCTGCTAGACAAGCTGAAATAGAAAGAACACTTGCTATTGATGATAGAAGGAAGATTTCAGAGAAACTACAGGAAAAGAAAATAGAAATTCAAAGACATGCTGAGCATCACCATGATATCACAAATCAGATTATCCTAATGATTCAAGAAGAAAATAGAATAAATGTGGAACTCATTGAGAGAATATAGATTATCGGTGAACTAAGAGAAAAAAATGAAAAACTAAAGCATGAGGGTAGAATTCAGCAACAACATAATGAGATCATCAAAAAGGCTAAAGAAAGCAATAAAAGAATGGATGACTTTCTTGAAGGACAATGAAGAGTCATCAACAACAGTGGTATAGGCTTTACTAAAAATGGAGAGTCATCAAATCCAAAGAATGTCTACGAAAATCCAAGACCAAGGAAGCAAACATGCAAGCACTGTGGAAAGCAAGGGCACACATCAAATACATGTAGAGGTAAAATGAAAGGTACTCCTAAATCTACATCTACATCTTCATTCATAGGATTCTATTATAAATGTAACAAGAAAGGACACAAGGCTTATGAATGCAAGAGCAAGATAGAAAATCCAAAGAAGGAAACCTACATGGACAAATGTTGTCCTACATGCAAGATGAATGGGCACACATCTGAAGAATGTTGGAAAGAGAAAAGGCAAGCATGGAATCCAAAAGGTAAAGAAGTTCCTTATCATCCAAAGAGAATTGGTAACCAATATGTATGGGATTAAAACACTTGGAAAAATTGTATAGCATGTGGAAAATATGGTCACATTGCTACAAAATACATGAGAGTGTGGAAAAAAAAGTCTAGAGGTTGGTCAAACCCCAGAATGGCATGCTTACACTGTCATAAAGTTGGTCATCTCAAGAAAGATTGCAAACATAGTTTAACAGAAACAAGCACATATCCCAATGGTAACACCATTGAAGATATCTGGAGAGCAAGAAACAAAATGTGGATAAAAGCTTCAAGCAATGCAAATGGTGACACCCCATCCAATGGATTCGGTGACACCACTAACCCCACTTAAGTTGAACAAGTATGGAACTGCACTATACCAATTTATAATTTTTAATCAGTTCCATTATATAAATTGATAAATAGTCAAAATCTGCATGAATCAAAGATGCATACTACTTTACTTGTTACTACTCTAAGAAAGAAACACCGTCGGTAAACACCTACCTAAAATCATCGGTGAACACAAGAATGAGTTATTCACACTTACCAGAAATTGTCGGTCAACTAGTAAAAATGGTAAACTGCTAGTATAACTCGACGACCATCGGTAAGAAAGCAAAGTTAAGCAGTGGTCGTAATAGAATACCGATATCCGTTGGTAAAATCAAGAGGTTAAATAGCTGACCAAAGCAACATTTCTTTGCTGATGATGATTTGAAATATCCTCTCGATGAAACCCGTCTTCATGTCCTGATGAGTTGTTGAGAATTTATTACAAAGACTTAGGTCAAAAAGTCTATAAATAGTCGACATGACAACTTTATTTTTCACCCATGATTTGAAGAGAAAGCAGAGCGACATCAAAGCAATTCAAGAATAGAAAGTAGAAGCATCTACAAATCGATTCAACATACAAAGAACAGATTCATCATCACCATTGCAAATCAAAGTAAGTACCAAAGACACCAAAATATTTTTGTTACTGTTTTGTCAATAAAAGCCCTAAATTCAAGAAAACCCTAAATACTTGAAAATAATGGCAACTACATCAAGAACTGCTAAGTTGAAGAATGAAAAGAAGAATGTGGTGAAATTAATCAAGAACAGCACATGTATAGAACCTAAATACAAGATCTATCTAGAGATTGCATCGAAACCCAATGAAGTTGGTGAATTTTCAAAAATCTCACCTATTGTTTTGCTAATAGAAGACATTAGGTCTTATATTCGCTGCAAGATCATAGAAATAGGTGATTTAGAAATGGATGAAGCTTATAAGAAGCTATGTGATGCCGAGGGAAATCTAAAAGAAGAACACAAACGCTTGGAGGTCAAAGGGTTAACTAATGCCCTACATTTTCTGAGGGAATTCAAGAAAAAATGGATTAAGATTTTCTTGAGTAGGATGCGTGAACAAACTATGGCTAGACCAACCCAAGAAAATAACGAAGGATGTTCTTCATGTTGTCACTGGTTATCTAATAATCGAGAAGCCTAGGGCACACAAACATCCATCCATGAAATAAGTTATAAAACTCACCAATGTAGAAGGAGACAATAGAGGTCTCAAGGTAAACACAATCACCAACGAAGAGTTGAAGTTTGGTGCATGTTTTATTGGTTAAAATATTTTTCAGGCTAGCAGAATGAGCAGCATTTCTACTACAATAGTAAGAATAGCATACAAGATTGTAACAAAGGGAGTTCAGATGGATCTGTGTGAGATCCTACTAAAAAAACTTGATGAAAATATGATCAAAATCAAGTCTTCAAAGAGAAACACATGTAAGTTTGGATCACTTATTATGTGTATATTTTTCTATTTTCAAGAATACTTTCCTTCAGTAGGAAAATTTGTATGGGACTCTACCAAACTGGTAACCCAACAGATTATTGAACTAATTAAGTTACTAGGAGACAACTTTGAGTCTGTAATGTTTGCATACTTCCTTGAATTCAAGGAAAAGATGATGAAAAGAACCAGGATACCTAAGCAACTGGTTGAAAAGCACAAAGATGAAATATGTTTCATGGTAGACACAAAATTCACACACATCAAACTGGTTGTACCAAGAACTGCTTGGTTATCATCATTAGACTATGAGATCAATATTGATCTAGCTACTAGTGCAATTGAGACACTACTCAATGAGCCCATATATAAGAAAAAACCAAGGTTTGGTACATATGAGGAGGCCAAATCTAAGATAAAACATGGCCTAAAAGTCAAGAAGACTATAAACAAGAAAGATAAAATGGTCAAGAATCTCAAGAAGATTCTATGGTCACTGAAGAGGAAGAGCAGGATCAACAGGAGGAAACTGATGAATAGGGAAACACTGGTAAAGAACTTGAAGAAAGGAAATCATATACAGAGGCTACTGAATCTGATACACCTCCATCTCCACCTCCTTCAAAGAAGAAAAGAACAAGAAGTCATACTTTTGCAACCGATACAACACCACTTAAGAAAGGTCAAGTAAGGACCTATATAAGGAAGCAGCCAACAAAAATAACAAAACAACAACCTGTCAAAACCACACCACCAAAGAAGAGGAAAAGGTTTTTCAGGACACAGGCTGACTTGGATGACACCAAAGATGATGAACCAGAAGTAGTAAAGAAGAACTTCAGGAACCAAATGGTAGATGAAGCTACCAAAACAATTGCTACCCATGGAAAAATGACTGATAAAAAGATCAGGTAGTGGGATACATTGAATCCAGAGGAGCAGAATAAGATATAGGAAATATTCATAAAGTCAATGATTAAAACAAGTATGCCCCTGATGAATTTGTGAATCAAATACCTGAAAATCTAGGTAAAAGGATATACCAACAATGGTCATATGCCTTGAAAACAAAAAGAGAAGCAAGAGAAAGAATTCTTGTAAGGCTGATTCCACCTGAATCCAAGTTTGAAGAAATACAAGAAGTATTAAAGAAGCACTCAAGCAAATTTGTAGCCAAAATAAGGGCTTACAAATTACTAGAGAGCAAGTTCATAGAATTGGATTCAATGAAAGAGACCAAATGGAGACATCTCCTGGATCTATCGACAAAGTCAACAAGTGTTGAGAAGCAATTACTTCTCACAAATACACCTCACAGAGAGGAGGAAACAGATAATGCAAGTCCTCAGCATATTTCTCTGGAAAATCAAGAAAGTGATGATGAGCCTATCAACTTAGATACAGGCCTGGATGATAATATCATAGATATCACTCATTATGATTCTGACAATGATCCAAAGAAGAAAGATGATGTGATATATATCACACTCAAGGATCAACAAAGCCATCTAGTCCTGAAGACATCAGATGACAAGATAGTTGACATTGCTAATGAGAAAATGCAGGACAAATCAATCTTGCATCCACTTGTGCAAGACCCTGCACAAAATATACAAAAGGATGAGGATGTCACTACTGAAAAGGCACTAACTGATGAGAAGTACATCAATTTTGACAAAGCCCAAGCAACAACTCAAAGTAACTTGCATGTCCTAATGAAGGCAATAAACATACTAGAGGGCAATGAAGGCTAAAATGAGAAAGAGACAAGAACACCCAAATACAAGGGTGATGAAGAAGCCAAAGTGACAACAGATACTACTGCAGAGCAACCTACAACTGATGATCAAAAGAATGCTTCTACTGATCAAAGTAAGGAAAACACTCAAAAGGAAACAGGGGACAAGCCATCAGATAAAGGTGAAGAAGAAAAGAAGGATGAGAATGAAAAGAAAACTGAAGCACATTCTACAGAGACACCCAAGGTTAATGAAGAGACGTCTTCACATAATAGACAAGTACCCACAGAGTAGAAAACACAAGATGGTTCATCAAAAAAACATTCACCAAGAAATTCAGAGCGAACACATGAACTAGCTATGGTAGTTCATACATCTGCATCCCGTCAAATCTCAAAAAGGAAGAAAGGAAAGAATAAGAATCCAGTAACTCTGGATGAAATCATTGAGATTCCAGTCTGTGATCCAAGAACATTGGATCTGACAACACTGACAAAGTATGCAAAGCTATGTGAGAGAAAGGCCATTCAAGACAAGCTTAAAAGAGAGGCAAAAGAGGCCAAGGTACTGGAAGTAGCAAGAAATATACTTCAAGAAATTGTACCAGACATAAACATTGATCAAAAAAATCCAATCATTGATCAACTAGTCACACTCACAGATGCAATAACATCTCAGAATACAGATGTGGAGAAAACAATGGAAGAGAGACTTGAACAAAAGTATGAATTCAAGCTCACAGAGAAGATAAACCAAGAAGTTGCACTGAAAAAGGCCAAGCTATCTGAATTGATAAATACAATTGATCCAATTTTATCAGAAGTTGTTACCTTAATCAAGAAACTATTCACTTTAGATCAACTGACTAAGGAGTGTACCAACAAGATAGCAAAAATAGATGTTGATCTTCAGTCCAGTGCACAGAATCTAGCCACCACCAAAGAAGCACTTAAATCGCATAATCAACAGATTATATAGGCTAGGAAGCAGAGACAGGACATTCAATTTGTGGAGATGAAATAAAAAGATGAGGTCAATGAGCTACAATTTAAGCTCTTACCGACACTTACACTCCTGCAACAAAATATGACATAGGCAAGTACTCTAATTGCCACCTCTGAAATATTTGTCCTAGACAACATTTATGATATGCGCGCTAGACTAGAGCTGCAACACATGGCTCTAGAATAGTTGAAAGAACATTGGGAGAAACTTATGGAAGATATCAAAGTTACCCATTCTAAAATTTTTGACACATTGTAAGTTACACATTTTTGTCACAATTTTGGCATATTGTAAGTTGTACATTTTTGTCATCGGTACCAAAGAAAGGGGGAATTTGATATGTACATCACCTCAGTTAAAGGAGGAAATCATATGTATAGTGAAAGAAATGGGAAATAATGTACACTCAAAGAATAAATAGTATACATGTACATATACATACACTACTCTGATGCACACAGTAAGGGGGAGTCATATTATGACAAGGATATAAACATGGTGTAAATATTTTAGTATTATGCACATATCAATTTTTGATACTAATGTCAAAGGGGGAGATTGAAGGCATTATATTTTTCCATTAGTATACTTAGAGAAAAACATGATCTGCACCATCGGTTTACCCTACACCAATAGACAGGGAATAGCACTATCTGATGCCAATGTTACCTGACAAATACTGTCAAGTGTTACCTGATGACAAAAGGATAAACGATACCCGATGAGTAACAACAGTGCTACCTGATATTACATCAAAGAGAGGAACCCGACAGATATAGGGAACCCAATGATCAGTTCAATCAAGGAACACTGATAGACTACAAGCTCAAACTGACAACCAAGAACTGATAGTCAGTTACATCCCGCAAAAAGTGGATCTGACTTTCCACGTCAGATAAATTACTGAAATTGTATTTATATCTTCTTGGTTTGCTTTTAAATCCATTGTGTGGAGGAAGCAATGTAATATTTATTGTTTTAATTCATTTTACTATTTTAAAACATACAAACTAAAGATCAAGGTCAAGTTGTAAACCTTAGATTTGAGAGTTAACATTATAAATTGTGAATTCAAGATAGGTCAAAATACTTGTATAAATAGGTGCTCAATCCATTGAGAATAAGATTTGTTCAATGAGGATAGTAGCCACGCAGAGCAACTAAAGACTAGACAGAGAATTCATGCAATAGAACACAAACAGATTCAAATCAGTTTTCAAGAACAGAACAGAGGCTACCGACAAGTAGAGAAAAGGTATTCATCAATCACTTTAGGTGATATTATCATTGTAAAGGTTTTAATGGATCTATAAATCAGAAATAGTAGATTGCATACAGTCAGGTCAACATTTGTACTCATTCTAACAAGTGTAGTACGCTAATGAAATCCTTTCAAGAAAGGTGGGCTTAACCATCCTATTGTAAATCTCATAACTGAGTGCACACTTAAATCAGTATTGCTAAAGCTCTTAATAGAGTATATCTTAACAGGTCTCCACCTTAATACTCTTAATAGGGTAGATCATCAGAAGTGATCAAATTGTAAGCCTTAACCATCTCCCTTCCATTCTGTAGATAGTGAAGTTTTGTGGGTGTCATCCCCACCACAGTTTTTACTTCCTAACAGGAGTTTTCTGCGATACCATATCTTGTGTTATGTGTTTGTCAATTTTCATGAATGTTTCTATGAATGATTGAAAACTATTAAAGATTGTGAACAAACAATATATGCATAAAAAAGAATAACAGTAATGGTTGGTAAATCAGAATTGAATGATCAGTAATGATGAATTGAGTAAAGGGTTAAAAGTTTTAGAGGTACTCATTCACCCCTTCCCTCTCAGTACTACTTCCCATTATGTCCAACAGGGTGAAACCTCTTACATATGAGGTTAACATAGATGAGACCAAAGATATCAGTAAGGCTCTTGTGAATGAGCCTGTTGACCCCAAAGCACCTTACTTTGGTACCTATGAAGAATCCAAGAGCATAATTTCAATAGAGATTGAGATTCCTAAGATTCTGAAAAGAGGAAAGAAGAGGTTAGAGCAGTCTGGAAAGAAGTATGGGAAGACTTCAGACTCTCCTTCTTCTATCTTAACAAGAAAACAAGATGAAATTAAGATAGAAGATGATGTATCTGAAAAGGAAGAGGAAGAGGTAGAAGCAGAGCCTCCTAAGAAGAAAAAGAGGCTAGCCCCCAAGAAGAAACCTAAAGCCCCTACCCATGTCCTCACTACAAGAAAACCCAGAAGATCTAGAAGGAAACTCATATTGCCAAAGGAAGATGAAGAAGAAGATACAGTAATATTCAAAAAGCCTCCACCTACCTTTGAGAATAAAATTGAAGAGCCAAGAGAAGGTAGTGGCATGGGTTCTCTAAAATCACTGAAATATGCTTCCAGAACAAAGGATGAACAAAAGCAGATTGAGGAAACAGTTGTAGAAAAGATGAATAGATGGAAGTATGATCCATATGAATTGAAGAGCCACATGTCTGAAGACCTATTCAAGGAAATATCTATTCCCTGGAGCAATTTTGTCTGAATAGAGAAAGACATTAGAGAACAGACATTAAGGCAAGTCATGCCTACTATGAAAAATAAAGAGGTCAAAGATGGCATGACCCAATATGAAAACAATCACACTCCAAGGTTCAGAACCTTTCAAATATTGAACAAGAAGATAGAGGATGTGGTGCAGGCTGCAACAAAGATTTGGAAGACAATCTTTGAAATCAAAGGAAGAAGATAAGGCAGAGGCATCGATTTCAAACTCCAAGGTAAAAACTAATGATGTAGATTTACCAGAGTTAGAAATAATTGAAGAATCCAATGTAGAAAAAATTGTAGTAGAAGTGATGGCATCCTTTCCCCAATCACCTATACAAAAATTTTTATCTCCAAGCAAGGATAAGGCTATAGAATCCACATATGGACTAGTAGGACCTGAGATTCAGGCTCCACCTACTACTGGGATAAGCCTAACCGAGTCACAAAAGGTGATTGATTCTTCAGTAAGCATTGATGCTACAATTGATAATTAAAATACCAATGATATATTCCAACTAAATACTGAGGAGAAAAATGAGGAAGGAAATGATATAGATGAAAGTGGAAAATGTAAGGAAATTGTTCCTTCACCTAGTCCCAAGGTCAGTGGAAAATAAAAGGTAATAGGCACTGATGACATTGATCTTGAGGAAGACATTGTGATTCCAAATTGGGATCTATCCAATCTAACAGTAGAGTAGATGGATACACTAGGGGATCTATGGAAGAAAAGAGCTACACAAAAGAAGCTCCGAGCATAAAAGAAGAGGAACAAAGTTCTAGAGGATATAAAAGGTATATTCCTAGATGAACTAGAAGTAGAAGTAAATGAAAATGATTCTATTATGGACCAAATTGTAGACATAGTCCACAAGTTCAATACATATTTAAGTGGTCAAGAAAAACTACTGCATAAGGTATAAAGGAAGTTTGAAAACAAAGTTCTAGAGAATGTTGCAAGCAAGATTACAATTGATCAAGTAAAGCTAAACTCTCTTATTAGCTATCTAGAAACTATAGTTAATAATGTTGTTTCACTATTTGTAAAGTTAAGTGATAATTCCAGCTTCACAATGGAAATAAAGACAAAGATGACAAAAATATATACAAATCTGAAAGAAAGTGCAAATTAGTTGGCACTTAACCAAAGTTCAAGTTCAGCACACTTTGTGAAAATCAAGTATCTAACAGACATGTAAGAAGAATTACTAAGGGAAGAAGCAAGGACAAGATAATCTCTCTCATCTATGCAGAGCCAAATTCTTCCACACATGGATGTAATGCAAAAATGTATAGCTCATGCCAAGACACTAATTCATGACAACAAATTTTCAGTTGTAGAGCTTATGATGGAGCTATCAGCAAAGATACAGATTGAATTACACATCCTGAAGGTGTTGCAAGATAATTGGGACAATACTTTGTCTCAAATTTTGAAGGTACATAGTGATTTTCTATTCTATTTTGGTATTACCATATATATGCATTTTTGGCATTTGTGTCAAAAACAAGGGGGAAATATATATATATATATGTGTGTGTGTGTGTGTAAAGGGAAATTCAATGTATATACATATAAGGAAATACATGTATAGTAGAGAAATAGAGAAGAGATATATATGTAAATTTACAAAAACAATTTTGGAAAATTAAAAATAGAATCAGTTATAACTGAGCAACAGAGGAGTTGTCAAAACCCGAGCAAGTACCCAAGCACATGGTAAGGGGAAGTTTTGACTTAGAACAATTTTTTTGGATATGATAAGTGTTTTTGGTCACTAATGCCAAAGGGGGAGATTGATTACCTTATGGTAATACATATTGTCAATTAGTGCCAAAACACTTAGTCATCATAGTGTTGATCGAGCCAACAGTGCAACCTGAGCAGTTACATTGTAACCTGAGCAGTGGCAGTGTCGACCGAGCAAACAGTGGTAATCAGTATTAACTGAGTGGTCAATATGACCCGAGTACATAGTGTAGCCCAAGTGCCATAAGTTAGTATCTTTCCTGAGTAACAACATAATGCTCGAGTGCCAGTATATTTCCCAAGTGGATCACTGGACCCGAGTAACAGTTTTTGGCTGACTTAGATTATATTGTTTGATATTAATTTATCATATGGAAGTCGACCTACAATTGCATTTGACTTGGATAAGGTATAAATATAAACTACTTTGTTTATCCAAAACTGTAAAATGTATATGTATATGTGAGTATGCATGTATGTGAGAATATATGTGAAGAAGTGTATGTGAGTATGAAGTGGCAGATTGTTTAAGAGGCTACAATAGTATAAGGAACATCAAAGACTCATCCATCACATTCAAGTGATTAGTTATTATATAATTGGATCTTATTCAACAAATCAGAGTTTCATTGAAGATCATCTATTGGTTCATCCTAACATATGCATCAGCAAAATCCTCTAACAAGGTGGACCTAACAGTCCTTCATAAATCTCCTAACAGAGTTGCATTACTTAATTGTATTGTATTAAATCCTTCCACAAGGTGGACCTAACAGTCCGTATTGCTCCTAATAGGGAAGGTCATTAGAAGTGGTCAATTGTAATCTTTAATAGACTAAATTTATACTACAGTAATAAATCTTGTAGGTACCATCCCCACCCCAATTTTACTTTCTATTTGGAAGGTTTCTGGGTAACCAAATATTGTGTCAAGTGTTGTGGATGTTTTATTGCTTTTCATTTCATGTATGCAATCAAATTGAATAATCTAATAAAGGATTAAAAGGATTAAGTTTTATTGGTTCATGATTCACCCNTTTCCCCCCCCCCCCCCCCCTCTTAGTCACTTAGCCTCAATATATTTCCAATACTCACATGTTAAATTTGCATAAGGTCAACTTCTTTAGAACCTTAAATGTGACGACTTCAATGGAATTTTAAATATGTTGGATAAATTAAATAAACATTCCATGTGCATATACTATATTCTAGATGACTTAAGAATTGATGGTTTGACATTTATTTTCTAGAACCAAGTCTTTAATTCCTTCAAAGGTTGTGTCAAACATAGAAGGTGACAACTTAAATCTGACTACAGTTTTATAACGTATTTATGAGTGTGGGGTAGCTACAGATTCTCCAAATTTATTTGCATTAAAAAAGATTCTTCTTCTGTTTAAGATTTTTATTGATGGGGTCATTTTATATAAAAGAGTGGATGTATGGTAATAGGCATGCAACATTGATTATTCTTGCTGCAACTGGACGAGAAATACTATTACTGGAAAACATGGGTATTGGTTTCAGACTAAGTTTCTGATTCGGCTGTGGATGTAGATGCGGGGATGAGTGAAATTTTTTTGGGGGGGGG
>MU225905.1:1941266-1953788 GCA_018584345.1 Thuja plicata
ACTACAATATAAATGTTGATCTGATAGTGAATGCAATCTCTAATTGTTGATAACAGATCCTGTATAGCTTATAATGTATGTATGTAATCACCTTGAGTGATTGAGTAATACCTTGTCTCTGCTCGTCAGTAGCCTTCCTGTGTTCTTGATAACTACTGTGATCTGTTTCTGAACTTTGCATGAATTCTCTTCTTCTGCTTAGATGCTCTCCATGGCTACTATCATTTTTCAAATGATTACAAGTCTCTCTGTTACAAATGATGGAACATCTATTTATACTAGTTTCTAGCTCTATTCTTGATTCACGCTTTTCAAATTTACTCTAGATCCAAGGTTTACAACTTGACCTTGATCTTTAGTTAGATATGTTTTAGATCCGTTAGGATCCTTTAAAACATTTACAATATGCTTGCTTGACCCTCAAATTAAGATTTAAAACAAATAAAAACTCTATAAATAGAATTACATTGCTTTATCTGACGTGTAAAGTCATATCCACTTTTTGCGGGTTCTGTAACTGACTGTCGGTTCTGATGGTCGGGCTGCTCTGTCAGTCTGTTGGTTTTCTTCTCCGTCGGTGTTCCTTGAACTGTTCGTCGGGTATGCCTTTTCTGCTCTATCGGCGATGTTCTCAAAACTATATTGTCGGTTATGCTTGTCGTCGATAATTTCTATACTTAGCATTTCCATGTTTAGACATTTTGTCCTGTCGGGTATGCTTGCTGTCCACCGGTTATGCTTATACCGATGACCTTTATCATGTTTTTCCCTTTAAGTATACTAATGGCAAAACTTAATGTCATCAGGGCTCCCCTTTGAGACCCTTTAGCTCCCTTCGACACTCAATCCCCTTCGGTTCCCTTCGGCTCCTTTTGGCTCCCTTCGGATCATTTCGGCACTCAGCACCCTTCGGCTCCCTTTGGCACTCAGCACCCTTCGGCTCCTTTCAGCTCCCTTCGACACTCGACACCCTTTGGTACTCTCAATTGATAATGTATTATTGTTGATGAATAAAGTGTTAACAAAGAGCTCACACCATCAACCAAAATGAATCGCTAAGAACAGAGAATTTGTATTTTCAGATTATAACGATATATCTCAAGTTACATCAAATTTGCCTTCAAGTGAAGACTTCACAAATTTGGAGTGCAATGTGAAATACCAAAATGATATTTCCAACAACAGACTAGGGAGGCTACTAACCACGGAAAGTGCAATTACAGACTAGGGAGGATCTTGCACCTCCGAAACTGCAAACAAGAACTCAATTCCAATTGGAATTGCAAATACACAAGAAAAGATAACTCCACGATGCCTACCTATGGTGTCAGCCTACGCCTTATAAAAGCCTCCAAGACGTTTCGGGAGAGTTACAATGGGCTGACATAATTTTATTTATTATTTTATTATGTTGGCCTGTTGTAATGAGCCTAACCTGGCTCTGCTGAGAATTAATTGATTTTGCAACCACAAATAGTAACTTTGCCAGACGGTATCCTTTTTTATTTATATAATCAATTTCACAGTGTAATTTTCAATCCATGAACATAATTATTTCCAGCAAATTTATTATTGAAGGCGTCTAGTCTTTTGCTAAATTCCAAATTCACATGCACTTCTCACCAATAAACAATTCTAACTTCACTTTAAGAAATCAAATATATGTTTTTTTGTGTTTTCGATATATTATTAAAACACTGAATAACATTAACACAAATGCCTTTGCAAAACTTTAAACCAATTACTAACTAAATGCATTTGAAAAATACCATTTCTTTCCTTGTGTTTTGAATTTGAAATGATTCCTTTACAAAAATTGCAATGCCACCTCTAACATTCTCCCTTGCTAGCTAATCGCGGATCCCATAGTGGTGTTGACAGCTTTGCATGATCTGTTTATCTTTATCCGCAATGTTCAGACATTGCACACAGCCCAATATCTCTGTTACGATCCATCTTGTGGAAGGGAAAAATGCTAAAATCTGTCCCAGCTGTCACCCACAATGAAGAAAGGATTCTTCCTGCCGTAATTCCTCACGCAGCAGTTTGAAATTAAACAACCACAACCACGTTGATAATCAGAAGTACTATGCACAATTCACCAGACATCCAATCCGATTCAAAGTGCTGAAAGACTTAAGCACAAACTCTTCAAACCCTTAATCAATATCGTTTCCAGAATTTTATTCAAATGCATCAGATCATAACATGAATTCCAGAATTAATTGCACTCTCAGCATGCCAATTAATTATTAACAAACTCCTTAGATAATAACCTCCAGGATAAATCCACTCGCAGATACAAATGAAACACAATAGAGAGATGTAGCAAATGTTTACCTCAGCACATTTGCCAATTTGATCTCAAAAACCCTTATACTTCAGCAAGGGCACAATTCAGAAATTTCGACACAAAGCCACAAAGTCAAAAGTTTAATCAATAATCGAATGCCAATTCCAATGAAATGAGCTCATATTTATAATCCATCCTTGGCCACAGTTTCCCAAAAAGAGCTTCAGTTCACAGTGCTTTTAATTATCAACTTCTAAAACATTATTATAATAAAGTATTATTATAATAATGTGGCTTTATTATTAATTAATATTTTATAAATATTAATTAATAACTATTAATTAATAAATATGAACTTATGCAATAAATCCCACATCCACTATTGATCATGCCAAATTGCCATCCACTGCACTACCAAAAATAGTAACTGCCAAAAATAGACTTACTATAAATAGTAAGTCCCCATCCAAGGAAACTGCACACTGAATACTGGTCTGAAGCACTAACCACTGTCCATACTGCCCTGCCAGGAATAGAAACTGACCAATTGACTTACTAAAAATAGTAAGTCCAGACTTACTAAAAATAGCAAGTCTGCCAACTGGGACCCACAAAACTAGGCATCAACTCACGAGGGTCGCGATGATGAGCTAACCAAGCCCTGCCAATACCTGCTAAAAATGGGGTCATCACACCCTTTTATTTAATAATTAAATTAATTAATTAAATAGGTTCTTAGGATATTATTTAAATTTTAGGACCACTTAATTAATTAACTTAATTAAGTCACTTTATGAAAATTGGGGACATTACAAATTGCAACAAATCAGGGTTAGGGCTACATCTTACCGAATAAATCTTTCATCAATATGATTTTAGATTTGGATCCCGCAATCACAACATGAAGGACACATGTGCAACATACATAGATATATACAATTTATCATTATGGTTAGTCAAGCTGCATTATATTCATAGAGTATAAACACATTGGGGGAAGAGACATGTCGGGTCTGCCCAAAGCCATTTCTACACCAAGCTTAGGAGTGGATGTTTACCATAGCCCTCTTGCTTGGCTGCTTGACCTGATTTCCCTAACCATGTCTCGTCTCCCTACAAATAGTTGCCATCTTGTGGAGTCAGGTGGAGGTTGTAAGGAGTTATTTGACTCTGTAAGTGCCCTCTTTGTCGTCGGCCGCAATGGTCCTAGGATGGCCTACTTGCAAGCTCGCTCGCCACCCTTCTCTTACACCTAGGCCCAAAAATGGAAATCTCTTACAAGACACAAAAATGGTACCTGCAAGTTGTAGGCCTTTGGAACAAGAAAGTGAATACATGAGCCATGGTCCAATTGAGTCAAGCTGTCACAAACTGAGGATTGACCTGTGGCATTATGTGACAATAATATGACTATCCTAGATGAGAAGACTTGAGCCTAGAATACCAATTGAAGATATGCAGGTCTAAAATTAGTCAGATGTTTCATATATAGAGACTGTATGTCGTATTTAAGATGCATAATTGAACCCGGGTCATTATATTTGGTTTGAGCATATTGTTTGATGATTATTGATTGAATTCAATACATATTGAAAGATTAATTCTCCTAGCTGTGTACTGCGAATTGATTCGCACCTATATCATTCAAGAATAAAAGCTGACTTGCTTTTTTTTATGTTCAGCTGCTCAAATGAATGAAGGGGGTCTGCCTGTCTATGGATGGACATAACAATTCATATCTTGAACATAATCACTTTTAATATAACCATAAACTAATACACATTACTTATAGCCATCACACACTTTACTATATCCCTAATGATAGAATTTTAAGCAAATCTAATATGAAACAGTGACTAATGATCTGCTCAATTTGATTTTGGGAATAGACATGGGAGACAAGACTATCTGCATGAGATTGTGTATATGGAAAGCAAGATGTGCTTCTGTGGGTTTGGCTCAGATTTCCTTGTTTCCAATAGAAATGAGAGCATGAGATGCACAGGAAAACTTCCTAGCCTTCCTCATGACCAGGGGATTTAGAAAAACATATTTCTCATCTCTGTGCTGTTTCCAATCCAGCTGTCCTTATCAGCCTGTCCCACTTGACTGTCACTTGGGAAAAAGATTAAATAAAATAAGAAACCCTAAGCCAGTACTAACCCTAACTAAGTTTTCAAAAAAACTTGCTGTCCTTATCAGCCTGTCCCACTTGACTGTCACTTGGGAAAAAGATAAATAAAATAAGAAACCCTAAGCCAGTACTAACCCTAACTAAGTTTTTATAAAAATGAAATGCATATAAAAATAAGTATGCATTGGCCATGCGTAAATGGTTGTAGTTTGAAATTTACTCTGGCTGTTCTTAGGTGTCACTTGGGAAAAAGATAAATAAAATAAGAAACCCTAAGCCAGTACTAACCCTAACTAAGTTTTTATAAAAATGAAATGCATATAAAAATAAGTATGCATTGGCCATGCGTAAATGGTTGTAGTTTGAAATTTACTCTGGCTGTTCTTAGGTCTGTTTAGTTCAGTTTGGGATGAGAAACAACTATCCAATTTTTATGAAAGTATTTAGTAGCTTGAACAAAGGGCAATGCTTATGCTTGTGAATGATTTCTATAAACTCACATGTTTAGGTTCTGAGAAAAATATCCACACAATTCTAGATTATTTTGGTTTTCAAACATGACTATTGTGTTTAGATTAATTTGGTTTTCAAACATTACTATTCTGTTTAGACATATTTGGTTTTCAAGCAGTCTGGTGTAATTGTAGCTGGAGCCTTTTATTTCTATCTCATCTTTTTCAAAAACAGACTATCCATTCTGATAATCATGCTTTTTAAAGGTATACAGTTCTGATTCAATTTAAATAATTTTGGAAATGCAAGGTACCTTATAGTGTACACATGCTGTGTTTCAGGCAGCTTGAGTTGGGGGTAAAATAATTCTCAAAGGTCTATATTCAGGGCTTGGAGGAAACCTTGCAGGTGTTTTACCGTAAGAATTTTCTTGCATATCCTACTATCTGCTATTGGTTTTGTAGGCAGTTAGAGGAGTACTTGAGTGCATTTCACACATAGATTAGCACAAAGTAAGTTAAGGCATTATGCTGGTGGATGATTATATTTAATTCAGTGTTATTTTGGAAAGTTATAACTTTTGATGATGAGGTTTTACCTGTCTATATTCGGAATCTTTTAAGTAATGAAATTGTCGATCTGTTCAATGTGTAGCTGTTTGTTACCATCATATGCTTTAGCTATCAGCCTGTCATGGATATATGCTGCTGTAATTTGGTTACTGCCAAATTTGTCATTTGCTGTTACAGAACACAATGCTACGCTGAATGCAGTCTTCAACTTTTATTTGTTTGGTTAAAAAGAATCCAAGATTGAATAAAATCTAGGCATAATTGTAGCATTAGTTTTTCTTGTTTTTTTATAATTTTAAATGAAAAAGCCATTAAGTACTATATTGCTATGATGAGTTACTGTAAAAGGTTATTATTTCTACGGACCAAGTAACCTGGGAGAAAGGAAGAAAATTAAGAGTAGTTTGCCAAATTGGGTGAAAGCAATGAACATTTAAAAATTGGAAGAAGTGGCTCTCTTCATTTCTTATCCCTTGAAGATTATTTTGTGTGTTACATTCCTTTTCTGGTGAAAAAACAAACACAAATCTATGTATTGTTTGACATGGGGAGATATTTAACCCCAATAAAGTGGTAGCTAAAAAGGTGTGAGGTTGGGTTAAGTTGAACTTTGATGGGGCCTTGAGAAGTAACCTAGGACAAACAAGTTGAGGAAATATAAGAGATTCAAGGGTGTAATCTATACTCTGGTACCTAATGAGGCTTGGAATTTAGTTGAATAATATCATTGCCGTCAAACGTGTAATTAGGGGTTCTTGTGTGTCAAGAGATACTTTTGTGGGTAATAAATAGTCCAATGATATTGAGTATTCATCTATGAGCTAAGTTGTTGGTTCTGATATAAGGTTAGGTGTGGGTACGAGGTTTTGGTACAGGATTAGGTACGAGTATATGGTTTTGGTACATCAGTAGGACAATTTTTTTCTCAAAGCATGGTACGTTTGGGTATGGTTGGATTACACACACATATACAAAATATATACAAAATTGTAAATACATTTGATTGTATGATACATCATCATTGATCAATGGTAGTGATAAAGATAAATGTCGATCGATGGTTCAAAATTTCAATATTATGTCATATATCATATGTCTAGGATGATTCAAATGAAAATCATTAGAATTACAAAATTGAAATAAATACAGTCTAAAATTTGCATAATTGTCTCAATCTTCATCAAAAAGGATCTAGATCAAGCTCATTGTTTGGTTCAACATCATTTGAACGACAAGTAAATGGAATGCCACTCCCACTAGGTACATCATATGTAACAGCCTCTTCATCATCTATATTTACTCTAGCAAGCTCTACAATAGGTGTATTCAAGTTAGGACTCTTAGGGGCTATATCACAATTCTTTATTACCCCTTAATTTTAGTCATCTTGCTTACATGATAGGAGTTGCAAGTTGGTATGGATATGAACTAAGTCTTTTCCTTCTTTGGTAAGCAACCGATAATGCTTCACTAACAAGATAAAAGAGCATGTACTCCAATTCTATTCAGTTGAAGAACTTGCAACCTATTGAAATTGGAGAGAAAACCAACACAACAATAAAAAATAATAAATTCAAAAGAAGTTAAAGAATGGTAAGTACTAAAGTCTACAAATGTTAAAAAGTAAATAATAAAAAATGCTTATGTTTGATAGAATCTTGATTGCTAGAGGTTGGAGGAACATATAATCTTGCTCGTGCTGGTACCATCATGTATGCACATCATCCATGTATTGGTCTCAAAGAGCATAAATACTATGATCTTTGTAAGGTTCCGGACTCGGAACACCAAAAAAATTGGATATAATATTAAATAATAAAAAACGATTACAAAATTAGGACAGATTTGCCCAGTCTGGACTACGCACCAGACGGAAATAGTACTGCTTGAGCAGCTACACCCTTAGAGAAAACAAATACATTTTTTTTCCAAGGATGTCTATGACAAACACAAAACTTGCAACCAAACTAAATACCTGCCAGAAAAGCCAGGCCCAAGGGGGTCATCAGAAGAAACAAAAATTTAAATTAAATGTTTAATAAATTGGCCGCCTACCTAAGGTAGGTCGACTCACTTATTTCGGGACATTACAGTCCCTGCCTACAGATGGTTGCTTGTCCTCAAGCAGCCTTAGGTTTGGATGCTCAAAGATCTCCACTCTTTCCCATGTAGCGTTTTCCTCAGGCAAATTCTTCCATTTCACTAGATATTTTGGAATGACCTTGTTTGTCAACTGCTTCTCCCTTATGTCCAACATGGTCTAAGGTTCGAGAGTGAGTTTGCCTTTGTCATCGAAGGGTGATAGCTCTATCGATGGGGTGATCTGTTGTCCCAAAGCCTCTTTTAAGACTGAGACGTGGAAAACATTGTGAATTCTACTCCTTGGAGGCACCTTGAGTTCATAGGCAACTTTACTGACCTTCCTTGTGATCCTGAATGGGCGATAGAATCTTGGCTTCAACTTATCAGCTCCATTCCCCTTAAGGGATGACTGTCTAAATGGCTGCAGCCTTAAGTATACCAGATCATTAATCTCAAAGGTCCTCTCGGTCCTACGCTGATCTGCATACCAATTTTTCTGATTATAGGTGCATTGCAGATTTTCCTTCAAGGAGTTCATGATGTCAACATTCTGCTATACCATATCCCTGGCACCCGGAACTCGACTTTCCGCAAAAATCAGATTCATGAAGGAGATAGCTTCGTATCCATAGAGAGCTTTGAAAGGGGACATTTTGATGGACATGTGGTGTGTGGTGTTGTAGCAAAATTCTCTTAGGTGTAGCCATTTTACCCAAGCTGATTGCTTCCCTGTCACATAGTGTCTTAAGTATCCTTCAATCCATTTGTTTACGATCTCCGTTTGCCTATCCCTTTGAGGGTGATAACTAGAACTAGGAGTTAACTCTGTGCGGGCCAAACGAAAAAGTTCTTGACAAAAATTGTTGATGAACCTTCTGTCTCTGTCACTCACAATGTTTTTTGGCAACCCATGGAGTCTAAAAACTTCCTTAAAGAACAAATCAAATCTGCAACTTAAGGGGCCTTAAATTCTGAAGTAATGGCATAGAAATGAGCATACTTACTAAGCCTGTCTACCACGACGTAAATACAGTCTTTACCTTGCACCTTTGGAAGCCCCGTGATGAAGTCCATTGAAATGCTCTCCCATTTTTTACTTGGGATGGGCAGAGGTTGTAACAGTCTTGCTGGTAACACCTGCTCTGTTTTATATTGTTGGCACAACATTTCTTTACATGCTTAACACATCATTTTTCAGCCCCTTCCATGCGAAATGATCCCTTCTTGCTTGTATGTCTTGTAGAAACCCGGGTGGCCAGCAAGGGGAGTATCATGGCATGCTATAATGATTCTATTTTTGAACTTGGAATGTGGCACAAGGTAGATACGCCCCTTGTAGAGAAAGAGCTCTTCAATCACCTTGTACCTGTCATCAACCGTCTTCCCATCCAAAAAATTGTTAGCAAATGAGTACTTAGCATATTCAGCTGTAATGCTCACCTTCCAATCAGCAGATATATCAGTCACGGCACAGAGATTAGGTTTCCGTGATAGAGCATCAACAAACACATTGTTCTTGCCCTTAACATACTCAATATTGAAGTCATATGCTTGGAGGTTGGTCACCCATTTCTATTACCTATCATTCAAATCTCGCTGATTGAGGAAGTATTTTAGGCTGTTATGATCCGTCTTTACTACATATTTCCCACAAACCAAGTACTGTCTGAACTTAGCAAGGGCATGCCTGATAGCTAACATCTCCTTGTTGTAGATGGAGAGAGTTTTCTATGGATTGGTGAGCTTTCTACTCTCATACGCAATAGGGTGCTTATTTTGCATCAAGATGGCTCCAATACCTTCGCCCGAGGCATCACACTCTAGGACAAATGGCATTGTGAAGTCAGGCGTTGATAAAACAGGGCACGCTCATTACCTCTTTGAGTTTATCAAAGGCTTTCTGTGCTATGGGGTTCCATGTGAAAGCTCCTTTCTTCGTCAGATTTGTCAACGGTGCTGCAAGTTGGGAGAAGCCCTTTACGAATCTTTTGTAATAGCTGCAAAGGCCTACAAACCCTCTCAACTCTGTCAAATTCTTGGGTCTAGCCCAATTCTGAAAAGCTTTAATCTTTTCTTCGTCAACACTAACATCCTGATTGTTGATCTTGAACTCTATATACAAGATTTCTGATAATCCAAATTCGCACTTGAACATTTTAGCGTAGGACTGTTGCTCGAGAATGCTGAATACTATATCCAAGTTTTTGAATTGCTCTTCCCAAGTTCTACTATAGACCAAGATATCATTGAAAAACAACTAGTACAAACTTCCTTAATTGAGTGACCAACACTCTTGCAGTTGTTACAGTCATGGAAAAATCCAGGAAATTAATTAAACAGGGAAACCAGTTGAACAACTTAATGACAGAATTGGATAAGCTTAGACAAAGTCAGGAAAGGATGGGTGAATTGATTTCACACCTGGCAACCATAGACAGATTAGCATGGTATATGACTTCCATGTTTAAGGGGTCTACGTCACAAAAGAAAAGGGAGGTAAACACTAATACAAATAATTTAATCAGTGCAAAGGAAGCAATGGAAAATAAGGTGAGTTTTGAGGAGTGCTAGTACTTTCAGTGCTCCAGAAGTTGTTATCAGTCATGATAACAATTCTGATTTTCATGACATGTAATGTCCCCATTTTTCAGCAGGTCATTGAAATGATGGTGCCAGGTCATTATTGCGATCCTCGTGGTCTGGCGAGGGGTTTAGAGGATCTTTGGTGTGAACTTACTATATATAGTAAGTCAAGGGATAGTTCCGATGAACTCAGATGAGTTAGAGGAGTTGAATGATGCTCTCGGTTTTCATTTCTGGCTTCCGATTTGGGCTCCAAGAATCTTGAAGAGAGCGTCTATTTTTAGTAAGTCACCCCGTTAGGTTGGTTCATCATCTTTTATCATTAAGATCACTCCAGTGCAAATAGATTTCGATTCTGATGCTTCTTCAGTGGTTTTCGCAAGACGGGTGAATTATTATTATTATTTGATTAAATTTGCTAAGGTTGCCATTATTGTTGGTATTATATGTTGGGCACCTTAGTGTTATAGCCTGTCGGAACCGGGATGAAAAGTTTTAAATCTTGGGCACAAGAAATAGGGGCCTTGCGTGTCATAATTTCCTGATATTGATGAAAAGGTCATTTTTTGGAGCCAAATGAGTTAATAAATTATATTACTCAATATGTGCCTAAGCATAAAAGTGCTTCAAGTGAAAAGTGTGCGAGGGAAGACACTTTTTAATTATAAAAGCAATAGGCAAGGCATTCATTCATCATCTATCGAATATTGATTATTGAATTTGTTCTTGGGAATTGTTCCTACTTTCTGCGCCCTAGCTGAAGGGTCAAATTAGTTTCTAGTAGACTGATTCTGCTGGAGCTAATAAACAATTGATTGCTGTTGTATAATCAATTGTCTGTAATCGATTGCTGTTGTATAATCGATTTCATTCTTCTTTCCTACTGTCTGCCTGTCGTTGGAAAGAAATACTTATGAATTTGTTTATGCACACTGAGGGTGCGAAGTCTGGATTATGGAATGGATTAGTATTGAACTGAGATCTGCATAAGAATCTTTAATTTCACAGCCAAGGTTGTATTTGCTGGAAGACTTACCAGTGCTGCATAAGAAGTCTTGCATATTGGCTGCCGCGTGGAGATTTAACAAGCATGGGCCAGCACGCTAAGAATACAGTGGCGTCACAATTGTATACTGCTGCCGCGTGGAAAGAAGGTGGGAATACAACCCAACCGCACGTCTATAAGGTGCCAATCAAATTTCATTATTGTTTTCAGCAGCACATTAATGTTTAGTTTGCTTGCATAAGTTTTATAGTTGGTTTTGGCAATTAAATAAAGCATTTCCAGAGTTCTGAGAATAAATTAAAATTGCTATTAAATGTAACTCTCTTGCTGAAGAAGTGTTTGCTTATAATAAACGAAAGCAATTCCATACCTGCTAGTTGATTTCTCTCTCACAGTTTAGCTGGAAAGATTTTATAAATTAAAGCAAATAGGCAAATTGCTTAAAGAGCCAGTCAAGCTCATTACAGTGGTATCAGAGCGGTTTCCTGCCAGCCTGCAGGGAAATCGGGTTCATTAATTTCATTATTATTTGAGAAGTCAATTATGGAGAGATACAAGCGGCTTAGTTCTGAGAGCCGACAGCAGTGTGAAAAACAGTGATAAAATAAATACATTAATGGAAAGTATGGAGAGACTCAGACTTCATCAACAGAGGATGGCGACAAGACTGTCGGATCCAGCGACAATAGATAGGGCAGCAAGATATATGGTATCTGCTTTCCGTAGACCGAAATCGAGATCGCAGGGTAGGAGGCTGGAGTTTTCCCCGACATATGTCAGAGATGCAGATCCACTAGTACATATTACATCACCTACTCATGGATCTGATGATAGACACTCCACACAGCGATAGGTGGAAGTGTCAGTACCAGTGATAGACTGCAGAACTGAGCTTCAACAGGTTGAGGCTTTCCATGTAGTTGCTGCAGTTGGCGCAGATACAGTGGATACAGTAGTTGCCTCTGATAGTCCAGACTCTCTTGAGGAAGGATTGGTTATCGGAGATTTATATGTCAGCTGTCGTAGTGTAGCTCTAGAGAGAGAAGCAGCACCTCTCTCAGGTGGGATAGGCGAGAGCATGGAGCTACCGTGTTGTGGTGTTGATGATCCAATGATACAGCAGGAGATGACGATTGCAGTAGAGGTTAGTGCCACACCAGATTGTATTATTGAGTCAGACAGTGACTCTAGTTTAGATCTCCAAGAGGATACCACTTTTGAGGATTGCCTTGAGGAGATTGAGACAAATTGTACAGAGCGGGATAGCGGCAATCATGTGATGGGGTTAGTACAGGAGTTGCCAGTACTCTCCTGTATGAGGGATGTGAGTATGGAGTCCACATGTGATGATACTAGTACTGAGTTCGAGACAGTAGACACGGACTCCTGCCAGCATGAC
>MU225905.1:1960907-1971139 GCA_018584345.1 Thuja plicata
TAAATATAAATATAAATAATAACATACTAAATAAAATAATTAAATATAAATATAAATATATAATATATATTATTTATGATAAGTTTTATGTAATAATATATATTATATATTTATTAAATATAAATATAAATATAAATATATAATATATATTATTTATGGTAAGTTTTATGTAATAATATTTATTATATATTTATTATTTATTATCCCCCCTATTATTTATCATCCCCCTATTATTCATTGAAAACAAATACCGAAGACCATAACAAATACCAAAAGATTAAATTATTTAAATATGATAACATCGTCAGGGAAGGGCTATAACAAAAGATTAAATATGATAACCGCGCATCACAGGGCATCCACCCCGCATCCGCTCCCGCTTCCCGCATCTGCCCGCATCTGCTCCCGCATCAAGCCTTTAGGAGCCCGCATCGGTAACTAGGATTATATGTAATAAACGATACATTTATATTTAAAATTTGCATTTCTAAAATTTTAAAGATATATTTTCTGTAATTTGTTTATCATTTATATATATGTAAATTTTATATCATATTATGTATATCTGTTTGTTTATTATAGATGATAAAGGATTGCTGGAAATGACAAATTTTATATCGTTTATCTACTATAATATTCGGTATTCTGTATATGATAAACGATAAGCAAATGAAAATAGCTGGAAATGGTGAATACCCGGAATTGGCGATGCAAATGATGAATGCTTTGGAAATGGTGATGCAAATGATGAATACTCTACTCTGGAAATGGCGAATACACTGCTCTGCAAATGGTGAATCCTCCTCCAAATAAATTGCAAACTGCTCACACAGCTGTCATTGACTGCAAATGATTGCACACTCGTCATACAAACTACAGGCTCTCGTAGTGTTGATAAATAGGAAAAAATGGGATGTTTTCTTAGGCGCTGACATGAGTAATCCCTTTTTGGCACCTTTTTTAAACCGATTAATCCCGATTAAAACACAATTTTTTGCTGATTAAAACGCAATTTTTTGCCAACAAATCGTTAACTAGGGTTGACTGATTTTCCCCTTTTTTTGGGGGAATAAATCGGCCCAGCCACCGATTGCAGATTAATCGCGATTTTTTGGTGATTTCTACTACTGTGGTTTCTATTGCACAAATTCGTTTATTGAGTACCTACATAAGAGTACAAAGTTTCAAGAGGGACCATTTGGAGTCACTAAGGGTACTCTCAATTGAGGTTCTCGCGGGATTTGGCATTTGGTGAGAGCGATTGTAGATACTCTGACTACAATGCTCACTCATAGAGATTTTGTGGTTGGGTTTGCAGAGAGGGTTTGTAGAGGCCCTGTCCAATCAACTGTTCGGGTCAAAGATTGGAGCCATCTTCCGATTGCCTAGTTGTCAGTGATGAGCCGTTGATTGAGATTGGAGCCTTTTGCCATAATTACACAGTGAAGAGTGCTCATCATATTTCATTTGATCCACATGTGGAGGACTTGATGATGCATCGATGTGGATTGGCTCCAGAATTATACCATCCTTTGTGGGATGGCTATTCACCATCTTCAGTAGATGGCTTCAGTGGCTGCAAGCTGGTGGGGGACAACTTGCAGAGTCATCACATCCATGGCAGTTTAGCGGAGGATGGATATCGTGGTTTTGATACAGGCACCCTCGGGAGTTCTTATCTCCACAGTATAGTTGGATTTCACACCCATGGGGGATGGATAGAGGGTAGAGGGAGATTTGGTATAGCAGATGATTCTAGATATTCTTACCTCCTTATGATGGATGGATGTGAGTTTCTTTTATACTGGGATCTAGGTGGTGACAAGATTAACACTGCAGATTGGATGGGTCTCATTGGATGGCTTCACCATTGTCACCATGGTGACAGTGTGATCAGATTAACACAACAAAGGTCTGAGATTATTCTTCTTGACAGGCATCGATTCTGGATTAGGGATCCAGGTATATTTGGTTGGACATTCTTCAGTGTGTTGTGGAGTCCTATGCATGCATCGAGATTCTAGTCTAGGTTCGCTGGGGAGTATTGTAGCATGTACATGATTTGGATCACTTGCAGTTTCACTTTCGATCCTCATGTACATGTTTGTTTCAGATGCACAGTTTCAGTGCGCATAGATTGGACATATGGGTTGTTCATTTCTGTGTAGTTTGGGTTATTCTGGTGCTTCGACAGTGTTGTTACAGTGTGGAACATTTCACAGTCCTCCAGTGTAGTGGAGTTTCTTTGCAGTCATGATTGCTTGGGGACAAGCAATCTTAGGGAGGGAAAACTGTAATGTCTCCATTTTCATGAGCATCAAAGTTTGAGGGATTAGCCTATTATTGTCCCTCATAGGCTAATTATTGTGGATAGAGGGTCTTTTGAGGCAGAGGCTTGGTTAATGGAGGTTCTTGTCTTCTCCAGAATTCAGTATGTTCCAGTTTGGTCTTCGTTTGGCTCAAATTGGACTTCATTTGGGCTCAGTTTCTTATACTTACTATTTATAGCAAGTCTGAGGTTGATAGAGATGGACCCTTTTTTATTTTTAGAAAGGCATCCTGGTTAGCAGTGAATGCAGAGGGTTACCTCCTGGTTCTGACAGAATCGAGAAATGACGAGTATCTTTGGAGTTGTGACATTTTAATAATTAATAAAGTACTACTTTAATAATAATTAATTAAAAGTGCACATCATTAAAGGTTATTTGACTTTTTATTAAAAGGGTTATTTAATGATCATAAAGTCAAATTATAAGTGCATATGAGGAATAATGTAAAGTGCCAATTTAAAGGGAGATATAAGTGATTATTAAAATATACTTTATAATATTTCATTGTACACCAAATGGAGGTAAATAATAAAGTATTATATTTCTAATATACCTCAAAAGCAAATACAAATGGAAATCATGTGAGGTGTGAAGGAGACGCTCCAGGGAAAATTGTAATAAGGAATTATAAATACCTTCAAATGCTAAAATCAAATTCATTCTGGATGCATTTGATATTATTGAATTTTGTGTGGAGAGGAATTGAGACAATGGTTTCAGAATTCCAGCTTTAAGAATTGTAAATTATTCCCAGCTTCAGCACTTTGAATTGGTTCAATGTCCAATGAATTGTGCAAATGTGAGATGGTTTCAACTAGAGGCCATTACAGAGCTACAATGCATTGAATCTAGTGAATGTTAGTTTCAGAACTTGGTGAAGAATTAACACTAGATACCATTAATTGATGCCAGCTATAGAGGACGTGGCTTTTGAGGCAGATTGAGCATCTTTCCAGCAACCGATATTTATAATTACCAGCCGTGGCTCCTATTCCTCACGTGGGGTTTTGGCGAAGAGGCATTAGCAAACTAAGGGAATACGATCTGCATTTGGGCTTCTAATTCCCTCAGCCGCATACATTAGAAGATATTGATATTTTCCTAGAGACAATAAGATGAATTGCTAAAGAAAATATACAGCCACATGGTTTGCTAGGTTTCCTATATTTCTTTGTTAATAGTTGTTTGTTAGTATTATTGTATGACAAAATGTTCCAATAGTGAGTGATGCATTTTCAAAACAATGATTCTGCCATATGTTTGATGTAATGTTCATATCTATATTGCTCACAATCAGCATGTTAGTTTGCATGCCAACTGTATGACGAAATGTCCATGGGCTGTAGGTGCGATTTGCACTAGTTTAAGTCATGTATTGCTTTTGAAAAAATACAAAAGACTTGCATCTGATTTTCTGTTTATGGTTAGGCTCTTTCGCATTCTTTTCAAGCATTTTCTCTTCATCAAAACAACAAGCAAACAACTTGAAACAAAAAGCAACAAGTTCAGACTTTGCAAGACAGTTCAGTGTTTGTTGAAGTTAGAACCTGTTGGGGTTCTTACACTCTCTTCTTTGTTGTTGTTTTCTTTTGGTGTTGATGTTGTCTTTTTTCGGGCACCGTTTGGTGTCTCTGCTATGGGCTGGCCTCTTGTTTTGGTTCGGCAGTCCCTTGGACCCTCTTTGTGGTGTTTTGTTGGACAATAAATTTATCTTATCTTAACTTATGTACTTATATATATTCTCCATGGATATTTGTGTTTTCTGGCACATATACTTTGTCATTGACTTGTGCATAGAAGTAATGTGCATGCCTGGCTCTCTCCCAGTGTGATTGTGATAAGTTGATTTTTTTGGCAGTAAATCATCAGTTGGAGTATCATCTTGCTTGGGTGGAATCTTTACTTTATGTTAACATTGTTAAGTGCATTTTCTCGTGTAATTAAGGGTTCTCATATGGACATAGATATACACATTTTCACAATTGTAGGATTTTAAGTTTCAAAATTAAGAAAAAAATGTCAAGATGGATATCGTCTATGTAATTATTGTTAGAACTTGGAATGTTAGGATTTTAAACATTGTAAACAAGATATAAAATAAATAAGATGAAAATCATACAGCCATAAATGTACACATTACACAAGATATATATGGGGAAAACCCTTTTGGGTAAGAAACCCCATAAATGCATCATTTTACTATAACATTTACAAATATAGCCTATCATAAATAGACTGAACTTGGGGATACTTTTCCCGGTTTCCGTACTTCCACATGGCCCATAATACCTTCTATGCATAGTGATATTGTTAAAATATCTAGGAAAACTTTCGACACAAAACACCAGCTACCCTGGGAAAAAACCCTCATAAAACAGAGGGAAACAACCCAGCAAAATAAGAACTTGAATTATAAGAGGTATTACAAGATTGAAAAGAATTCGAGCTCAGCTGAGAGAAGCTCACTCCAAATGTCTACCAACTGAGACTCAAGTAACACTCTCCACGAGAACAGAAAGAAATACTTTCTGCCAATACATTCACATGAACAACTATAAATTGCTCCATCGAACAAGGAGAACAAACGCCAAAGAAAGAGAGTGAGTGCGATCAAAACAACAACAACAAATAACTGAATATGCATGCTTAAAAGCCTCAGACGTATGCATAAAGATTCATCCATCCAAGAGCAAAGCCACTCCCGTACGTGGAGCGTAACAGTAGGAGCATGATTTCTGTTACCGGAATGTAACCACTCAGCAAAACTTAAAGAAAACGATTGCCAAAAGAAGAGTGCGGGCAAGGAAGACAAATAGAGTAACTGACGACAGCTGGACAAATTATAACAAGAAGACTGCTATGAATCAACGTGAAAATATTTGTAACTCCTAGTTGCACGGGCCCGACAATAAGAAGAGGAGCTTTCAACATGGAGGATATTCCAGTGTGCTTATGTGAATGCCATTTGTCATTCTGCAAAGGACAATAAACCAAGCAAGACAAAATACTACATTCTACTAATGATAAGAACGAAACATTTCATAAGGAATAAATATTAATTAAGATATTCCATTCATATAAATCTATAAATTTAACACTCCCTCTTAGCTGATATGAACCAAAAGCACATGTAACCATTTTAACATTTTGAAACCACAGCAAAGAGCAAACAATTCTGGAATCACCAAAAAAAATATAATTATCAACCAAAATCATGGAATCACTCAACATGATAAGAATTGCAAGAATCTCAACTAAGCCTTTAATCACGGAATCTCTCAACATGATACAGTCATGGAATCTCTCAACATGACTTCCAACTCTCATCACGGAATCTCTCAACATGATGGCATCATGGAATTGCTCAACATGATGCTCACTCCCAGAGTGAAAGAGTTATCATAGCTGATTCTTACAATCTTATTAGCAAACAACATTATCAAAGCAACACAACAAAAATGAGACTTAGTTCCATTTAAGCCTCAAGATTTACCATTCCTAACTTCTCCCTAAAGTAAGAGAATTTTACCTTTGCTAAAGGCTTGGTAATTATGTCAGCAGTCTGATCATCAGTGTTGATGTACTTCAACTCCACAGCCTTTTGAAGTACCATATCCCTTAGATAATGAAATTTGATTTCTATATGTTTGGACTTGTCATGAAAGACAAAATTTATAGAAATCTTTATGCAGCTCTGATTGTCACAGAGAATGGTAGTAGGATCTGCAACTTCTCCAAACAATCCACTGAGGAGTTTTCGAAGCCATACAGCCTCTCGAGTTGCGGAACAAGCTACCACATATTCAGCTTCAGCAGTACTTTGAGCAACACATTTTTGCTTTTTGCTACACCAGGATATCATGGCAGATCCGATGCTGAAACAAAAGCCTGAAGTGCTTTTTCTGTCCACAATACATCCTGCCCAATCAGAGTCAGAAAAACCATGAAGGAGAAGATCATTAGAACATGAGAACTTTAAACCATACATAAGTGTTCCTTTCACATATCTCAAAATATGCTTGGCTGCAATAAGATGGTACTTCCTTGGGTTTCTCATGAACTGACTCAAGTAATTTACAGCAAAGCAGATGTCAGGCCTTGTGTTAACAAGGTACATAAGAGAACCAATCAACTGTCTATAAGGAGTGCAATCAATAAATTTTGAACCGGCTGCAACTTCTTGAAGTTTCTTTAAGTTGGCCTCCATAGGTGTTACATTGGGTTTGCAATCAACCATTCCAAATTTCTTAAGAATATCTAGAGCATACTTACCTTGACTTATAATGATTTCATTTGGCCTTTGCCAGATTTCCAACCCAAGGAAGAAATGCATTGATACAAGATCCTTCATCTCGAATTCTGAAGTTAATTCTTGTTTACATTTAACAATCAACTCATCATCACCAGTGAGAAATAGATCATCGACATGTAAAACAAGAATCAGAATAAGATCGTTATACCTTTTCATATAGATGTTAGGATCAATTTCATTTTTCTCAAACCCCAAACTCACTAGATATCCATCAATGCGATCATACCAAGCTCGGGGAGCTTGTTTAAGACCATACAAAGCCCTTTTAAGCTTGCAAACATGAGAAGCCTTGCTATGAATAATGAAACCATCTGGCTGTTCAACATAGACTTCTTCCTCAATCGCACCATTTAGAAAGGCTGTCTTAACATCCATTTGATGTAATTTCTATCTTTTAGTAGCAGCAATAGCAATGATAGATCTGATAGAAGTATACCTTGCAACTGGAGTGAAGATCTCATCATAATCTATCTCTTCCTTTTGACTGAAGCCTCTAGCTACAAATCTAGCTTTGAATTTGTCAACACTTCTATCAGCAACATGTTTAATCTTGTATAACCATTTGGAAGAGATTACAGATTTATCTTGAGGGCGAGGAACGATTTCCCAAACATCATTTTTCAAAATAGATTCATATTCTTCCAACATGGCATCTCTCCAAACTTGTTGATCTGAAGCTGTCTCAAAACAAGGAGGTTCAGAGTCAATAATATTACACATAAGAGCAACATAATTATCAAATTTCTGAGGTCTTTTGCTTTCACGAAAAGTTCCTTTAGGAGCAGAAAAGTTTTCAGCATCTTGCACAGTGTTCCTTGCCCATAAAGGTCTTTTCTTTGAAATTGAAAGAGAACTAGGACCAGCTTCTGAAACAATCTGATTTACAGGAGAAGTAGGGCAAGCAGAAGGAGAATCCTCCCTCTCAGAGAGACAAGGAGAAGAGGGAACAGCAGGAGAAAGATCTTGAGGACTAGAAGGCATATCCAAATCAGAATCAAAAGAAAAATCAGCTGAACTTTTACAGGCAATACTTTCATCAAAAGAAACATCTCTACTAAGTTCAATTGATTTTTGACTTGGAATGTAGATCCTATATGCCTTTGAGGATTCACTGTAACCAACAAAAATACCCTTCTTGCTAGAGGGTTCTAACTTAGATCTTTTCTCTTTGGGCACATGAATATAAACTGGAGAACCAAAAATTTTAAAATGACTTACATCAGGTTTGGAACCAGAGAAAACTTCTTCAGGAGTAGAATTATTCAAAGCTGAGTGAGGGCTCCTATTCTGAATATAAACAGCAGTACGACAAGCCTCTGCCCATAGAAAAATCTGCAACCCTTGATCATGAAGCATGGCTTTAGCAACCTCAACAATAGCTCTATTTTTTCGTTCAGCAACCCCATTTTGTTGAGGGTTGTAGGGAACAAAGAACTCCCTCTTAATGCCAGCTTCAGTACAAAAAGATTGGAACTAACCAGAAGTAAATTCTCCTCCATTGTCAGACCTGAGAGTCTTGATCTTTTTTTCAGAGAGATTTTCAGCCAAAGCTTTAAATTCTTTAAACTTTGAAAGAACTTCATCTAAATCTTTTGATTTGAGAAAGTAAATCCATGTCTTGCGAGAGAAGTCATCAATAAATAATACATAATACCAGAAACCACTCAAAGAAGCAGAAGACATGGGTCCACACTAATTAGAATGAATTAGTTCTAAAATCTAATTTGATTTACTCTTGCTGGAATGAAATGAACCTTTTGAAGACTTACCCAAAGCACATCCTTTGCAAATGCCGTCATGAGTAACACTTAATTTGGGAAGCCCTACAACTAGCTTTTCCATAGAAGATAAAGATTTGAAGTTGAGATTTCCAAACCTTTTGTGCCATAGCAAGTTGTGATCAGAAGTGTCATGATTTAATACTTGAACTTTGTTGGCTAAATATTTTGCAAGTCACTAAGACTACAACTTGCAAAATGTGTATTTTAGGTAGCAATGTGTGAGATTACTCTCTCCTCTCAGCAATAGGGGAGGCTCCCTTCTTACCGCAGGTGGCTTCAAGTAGAACTAAACTGTAGCACATACAGTTCACCTTGCAACAGTAATACCGATGGCTCAGTAATTGACTTAAGAACAATTGACCGAGACAGCGATGAATTTATCTAAAGATGGAATGACACAAGAGCTCAAAGTCTCTTGTCCTCACTCCAAATAAGTACTCTATTTATCTAATTTCCAATACTGAAACCCAAAGTCTTCAGTCCTTGGAGTATTGCAGCCACTACTCTCTATAGTAACCCCGATCTTCTGAATTACAAAGTCTTCTGAAAACCTGAAATAAAGATGCTCCAATGATATAAACAAGAAAATTATTTAATCTAAACAAGGATCAATGAATGAAACATAAGAATACATCCATTGATTTTCAAGACAACAACACAAAGTCTGTCAATCTCTATTCCTTTATTCAAATGCTTAATTCTTTTACAATGAAACACAAAGTCTTGAGAACTCAAGAGTTTCGCCTATAGCTTACTTGCACACAACAAAAGATGAATATTTACAATGAGCTCCCTCCTTTATATAGAAAAAGAGGAGAGGGAAAAGTGGAGAAGAAAGGGGAAACCCTCAACCACTTTGACTTATTCAAACCTTATCCGTAACTAACTTTGACTTATTCAATGTTGCAGGATCTAATGTCCTTGCAGGATTATTACATAAGAACACTTTACATATTTTTGTGTAATCTGTCACAGATTCTACACTTTTACAAAATGCATAATGAAAGCATCTAAGTGTCTGACAAGACCCGACATCTATTTGTGTCATCCTCTGTCAGTTTTCTTGCTGCTACAAGACGCCTGATGAGTGATGTGTTCTGGTTGGGTGAAAACATCTTGAACCAGAACGTGAATCTCTATCCTTGATTGTTCAACATCATAGTGGTGATCACTGAGAGGCATCTTTGTGTCTTTCTGTTTCAGTTTTGAAAGCATTCTATGCCTAGAATCATTTCACACTTTCCACCTCCCTATCTGACTTCATCGCGTGGTTGCTCTGGCTTTGTATCTTTGCATCATGGGAAAAACATGAGAAAATATTTCTTCAACTTGCAACAAGAACTTGCATCCTTGAGGGGAAGAACAAACTTGATGCATCTCACAAGTGAATGGAAGAAAGATGAAAAACGAGGTTTCTCTGGAGTATTTCATATGAATGAATAACATGCTTTGAGTTTATGGAAGGAATATGGAAAGTGTATATATACATGGGTAAGTGTTTAATATGCAAGGTGGGGTTTTTAGAATCACTCGCAGCTCATGAAAAGACATGAAAAAGCATGAAGGTGAGCTTTTTAGAACCCTTTAGACATCTTGGACAGAAAGTCTAAACATGAAACAATGAGATGGGAAAGGTATTTTTTTTCATGGATGGATATGCCATATGTGTGGTGGACTTTTGAAGACAAATGCATATTGAGATAAAGTCAAAAAGTGGGCTTTTTCGGCTACTTTGCATATTGGTGGTTTACTTTTGTCTTTTAACATGTAAATGTGGAAAAGGTGGGTTTTTCATCACATTTTGCATAC
>MU225905.1:2004033-2029894 GCA_018584345.1 Thuja plicata
GGATTGTTGTATCATGTTATCCTTACTTTGGAAATTGATTTCTCTTGCACTGATTGAATATGTTGTTATATTATGCAACAAAATATGACTTTAGAGCTGCATGTTTATTATTTATCGACATGCTGGGTTCAACCCTTGTGGGAGCCCACTTGATCCCACATGTCGATAAATAATAACTGTGTACCTGCTCCTTCACATGAAACAAACTTGTCAGATAAAAATGAGCATATGGACGCTGCTTTTGATATTCATTATTTTCTCATACATCCGTGATTAGCTAGCTGTTATTATGCATGTGAAGAGCATGTTGTATGTTTTTAGATGTGGGTGCATGTAGTATATGATGACCAGTCATTGCTTAGATCACTGATCTAACGTCATTTTATCAATCAAATGCAAGGTTTAGGAGTAGAAAGGAAGCACGAGTTGGATGCAAGGCAAGCAGCAGGATTAGAGACCAAGCAAAGCAACACAAGTCGGGCTCGTCATTCAGGCAATGTCGAGTCACCCTTTACTACTTATGCCTTACTTTTCATAGTATCTAGAAATGTATAATGTTCTTTTCATGTGCATTATGATGGTTAGTCTCACGGCTTGTGTGAGACGATATTCAACTACTTTGTCAATAAAGATTGTTTTTCACAATCTTTTTATTTTTTGCACTCTTTCATGACAGCATTGCATGATGTGATGTAACAATGTAATATTTTTCTCTTTTCTCTATGCATATGAATGTGATCTAGCAGAACTGAGAATTTACCTTAATTCACTTAAAAACATAACAAATCCACCTGATCGATTTTCGGTACCGAAAATCGGTAACACCTTATTAAGATAGCAATACAACATGTTTGGGTGGCAAGGAGGAGACTTTGCTTGGAGGTTTGACTATTCTTTGTTCCAAGTCAGCACTTAGCATATTATTAATGATTTTTATTTGAAGATATTCTGCTGCATGTAATTTATGGGAACTATATTTTTCTTTTCAATAAAATGAATTTTTCTCACGAAGCAATGATTTCTCCTTATAATCTCTCGAAACAATTTTTTTCTTTTCTTTTCCTCATGATTCACAGCTTCAAATTCCTTCTACCATGTCTTCCATTGTGATCTCTTATGAATCTAAAGTACCCAAAAATAATATGGGGAGAATGGATGATGTAGATGAATCATCAAGCATTAAAGCAAATTGAGTAGGGTGTTGATGGTCAATAGAAAACAAAAATTGAATAGTATTATGAATGAAGTATACAAATATAAGGAACATGAATAGTCCAATCACTAGAATGGAAAACCCCGAAAGCATGACATCAAATAAAGAGGGTTAATCATCAATATTGTCTCTTAGAAGTATCAAATACAAATGCATTTCTAAGAAAGAAGAGAAAGAGAAAGGATATAGTTTGATGGGTCTCATAATTGACTTTGTTTATCTTGATTTCCTTGTTTTATCTTATACTTTCCATGACATTCCTCATGCACTTAAGTTAGTACCTAAATCTTTATTAGCTATCTAAGTTTAATGGATGACATATAATGGTAAATGGATGTGTCTGTGGATATTTTTGATGTTAGTAATTATAGTTAATGAAATAAAATACTTTTGATAAACTAGCTTGATAGTAACAAAGGCTCGACTACTAACCTGTAGCTAAAGGGTGGTTACCCACAACACGTTCATCCCCTACAACTTGCAAGGCAATGGTCTTTGAGGCAACAATTGTGGTAAAACAGTCGAAGAATGTGAAATGGTTTTTGCTAATTTTTTTTAATGTTGATTATGAAGAATAAATGCAGTCATAGAACAAGGAGAAAATTGTGGAAAAATGAGGAACGTGGTTCATAATGATATCCTATTCTTGCATGTTTTTTTGTTTTGTCTATTATTTGATGGTGTATGAGTTTGAAGGGGACTATGATCCCTTGACTCCATTTAACTGGGTCTTTTTTGTTGATTATAGAAGAATAAGTTGTCTCATAATTATAGGAGAATTGGTAGCTGTTAGGATAGTTGTATAGAGTCCAAAAGCTATCCAATCCCTGTGCCTCATGTATAAATCTTGTACCTTGTCATAGTTGGGAAGTTACCAAAAATGTATCAATCATTCATTCGATCTTGTCATTATTATCTTTTCCAATCAACCAGATTATTGACATTTTATGTATTCCTATTGAATCTAAAATACCTAATAAAATGTTCATAATGAAGCTCCAAGTTAAAAGATCAAGTACTAATAGCTAAGGTTTTGTCATGTCCCATTTCTGAAATAGATTTAATAATAAATAATAATAAAATTTTAATTAATTAATTAATATAAAATAAAATAAATTAACTAAATTTAATGAAAGGTCAAGATATATGTAATGAAGAGTTGCAATTCCCTCAAAATATGATATAAAAGGGAGGAGAATTCATTTGAAAGGGATTTGGAGGAAGAAATAAGAGGAGAGCATATGAGTTAAAGAAGGATTAATAGAAGAGGAAATAAATGTGAAGAAAATAAGAAATTGACTCTCTCAAAAGGTAGTAATAATGAAGGGTTGTAACTGTTGTCGTAATTTTTGTTTTTTATAAAATTAACGACGACTATGCAAGATTTAATATTTTTGATTAAATTTGATATTGTTCTTTAATAACTCCAAGTTTTTCCTACTAAATAAATAAGTTTGTTTATTTATTTAAAGTTTAGTCTTTTCATTTTATTTTTTATTTTTGTTTCTTTAATTTTATTTAAGTTTTTAATTTAGCCTGCACAGGTAGCGGAGTTGGTTTCAGGTTGTGGGTGGACGACTCATAGTCTCGGGTTTGACTCTTGCCCGGATTTGCCCGATGTACTTGGCTTGCGGGCAGTTTGGTTCATCCCCTGAGGATTAGTCTCGCCCCAGCTCGCCCCTGGTACCCAAGATACGGGATGCTGGGTCGCTGGGCTGAGTCGCGGGGACACCTTAGGGCTAAAAAAACAAAGCAAAAAAAAACAAAATGTTATTTAAAAATCTTAAATTACATTGTTATCATATAATATGTAATTAAATATAAATAATTTTTTAACTTCCAAATTGCCTCCCGACCCGACCTGAACCTTTTATCTCCCATTGCATTTTATTTGTCATATGATTGAATGAAGAGTTTTAATGACGTCCGCGAGACCAACAGTCTAAGAGACCATAGATCACAACACTAAACTAACTTCATAATATGTAGCATCATACAGGCGTAGCAACAGATGGGAGACGGTATTTCTCTGACAGGCGTAGCAGCAGACGGGAGACAGTAGCGTAGGAGGATAAAGTAATCAATAAAGTGCAGCATGGGAAGACAACGGCAGACGGAAGTAGAGACAAAGATGAGATAAACAAGTCTAAGGCAAGCGTTACCGGGCCTAGTCTGTGGAGAGGTGTGCCCACATCGACACTTCTTGTTCCTTTTCCATGTTTTATATATTATTCTTTGCACTTTTCCAAGGCTCTCAAAGAGGCAACACTGAAATGAAGACTAGTTACTAGTTTTTTTTCTTTTTTGCTTAGGCCATTGCGATAAATCTAAAAACAACCAGTTCTGAAACAAGACACAATAAACTATGAGGCCCAGCCCTGGAAAATCATAAAATAACCTTACTATGGTCTGTCACAGACCCAACATGATGGGGTCTCAGCTGCCAGTTGGAAATAAACCCTTTCCAGCCAAAAATGTTGATGGGGTGGGGCTCAACTGGAATCTTCAAACACAGTTGGGAGGTCCAATGGTCAATCTTATGTATTAGGAGAGTTGGAATCAGAGAGCAGGGGGACAACCAACACCACAGCTTCTAACCACAATGGAAAGTATTACAGGATGTGGGAATCAGCAATATCAAATTTTATCAAACAAGCAAGGAATACAGGTGAAGGGTTAATTCTGGTAAATGCGAAGTAGTACAAAGGTATCCTAAGGCGTAGACAGATGCGAAAGGCCAAACAGACGAAAAAAAATGTTTTTCTATGATTTTTATGAGGATAAATAGAATATCTGACAAAACTAATCAGGCAAATGGGAAACAAATAACACAGGTTGTTAATGGCAAAGAAGGTCCGCAAAATCAGAATGAAATCATCGAAGGCTGCAATTCAAAAATTATTCAAGTAGAAAATGGTGCTACACGTAAAGGGGACAACAAGGAAGGTAAAAAGGACAACAATATTTATTATAGCCCAACTAGAACACCACTTTTGTGGTCTTTAGAGCTATACGTGGAGGAGCTTGTGGAATTAAAAAAGAGGGTGGAAACTCTAGAAACAAGGAATTGGGAAGAGGAGAACAAAGTGTGTGAAGCATTGGAATACACAGGAAAAATACAATGAGAAAATAAAGATCTCAAAGAACAAATCACTAACATGCAATCCAAAATGGATATGGGACAGCAAGAGCTTGAGATACTAAAACAAGAATTTTCACTCTTGAAGGTTACGGAGAATAAAGGAAAAGAAGCGGTAAATGAGGTGGACATCACACATTTGAAAGAAATTCAATCAGCTTTGGCAGACATAGAAGTCAAAGAAACTCAACTAAAAGAAAGAATAGAAGAGGCCAAATCATGGTCACAAGTGGTAAACAGATCAGCAAATAAACAAAAGTGCATCATTGAACAACAAATCAAAATCCAAATAAGAGAAGAACATGACAAAAGGGGCAAGGCTGCAAATATCATCATCAAAGGGCTGAAAGACTTCAGAGAAAGAGAAAGGATCGATATTCTAGCAAGGGACTTCCTCAGAGATAAGCTGAAATGGTCAGGGGCTATTCTTCAAGCAAACAAGATAGGTAAAAAGGTGGAATGAGGAAGGGAAAGGCACGTAAGAGTTATTCCAAGGGATCTAGAGGATAAAAATACTATCATTAAGAACAGGGGGCTGCTTAGAGGAACACAAATTTACCTAGATGAAGATCTAACTTTCACTCAACAAGAGGAACAAAGGAAGGAGTGGGAAAAAGTAAAATCAGCCAGAAACAAGGGAATGTGGGCTTGACTGAAAAATGGGAAAGTCCAAATCAGCAAGGGACAGGCACGTAAGAGTGGTAAAAAGGTGGAATGAGGAAGGGACAAGAACGTAAGAGTTATTCCGAGGGATCTAGAGGATTAAAATACTATCATTAAGAACAGGGGGCTGCTTAGAGGAACACAAATTCACCTAGATGAAGATCTAACTTTCGCTCAACAAGAGGAACAAAGGAAGGAGTGGGAAAAAGTAAAAGCAGCCAGAAACAAGGGAATGTGGGCTTGACTGAAAAATGGGAAAGCCCAAATCAACGAGCACTTCTCTAATAAGAAATAGGAATTTGGGGCCCCATAGGACCACTTAAGCGTTGTAAGTTGGAACTGCAAAGGTTATCCGTGGAGAAGAGGTCATGGGTTGGGGCCCATAGCAGAGGGAAAGGATATAATTATTCTTGTTGAAACGCATGAGCATGAAGGGTGTGTTGTCCTGGATTTTGATGGGTACAAGAAATTTTTATTTTGGAACAAAGGGAGTGAAACAGGTAAAGGACACGAGGGAATCACAATTTATATCAACAAAAAATGGTATGGGTTTGTTAAATTCAAAAAAGAGGACCCGAACAAACAATACATATGGCTGCAGATAACGGTAAATGAGACAATTTTCAGATTGGTCACTTGTTATTTTGCACCGAAAAACTCTAAATTCTACAAGAGAATGAACTTAGACAATGAAGACTCGTTTGCTTCGTTAAAAAGAGATATCTTTGTTTTCAGCAATTCGGAGGAAATTATGCTCATTGGGGACTTCAATGCTAGGACTGCTAAGAGTCAATCGCTGCAATTGTGTAATGTAGAAAAAAGGGAGACCAACCCTCTTTGGCTTGAAGAAAGCGGTGACCATTCTTGGAAAAGAACCTCCCAGGACAGCGAAGGGGGTGTTTCACATTTTGGGACAGAATTAGTGGGTATGTGTAGTCTATTTGGCATGGTTATTTGCAATGGCATGAACGGGTGGCCTACATCGGGGGGCATCACTTGCAAAACTTACAATGGGAAAAGTGTAGTGGATTACGTGATTTGTTCTCAAAAGCTTACAGCTAGAGTGTTAAAGTTTGATATTGGTGAGACTCAGATAGATATGAAGTCCGATCACATGCCTTTTTATATTTGTTTAGACGTGGTTCCAAATAATCAGCATACAAAGCATGGCCTCCACAGTGATAAGGCTACGGTTAATCATGGGAAAATACTCCTAAATCAAGAAAATAGGGACATATTTAGGGCTGCCCTTAAACAACAATTTTTGGAGATGCACAACAACAACAAGACTAGTGATGGGTCAACAATGATTTTGAGCATGTTCACAGCAGCTTGTTGATTTCTATTATACACAGGGCGCTAAAAACATGTAAAAGATCTCGCATTAGAAGGAGGGTTGCTAATACTTTCCCGACTAATCCATGGTACGATGAAGAGTGCAAGGCTGCCAAAAGATCTATAAAAGGGAAAAAAATGAGCATAGAAATCAAAAATAAATATGCAAAGCTAGTCCATTTTAAAAAAGAGGAGTATGTAAATGATAGATGGAGAGAGTTAATATCTTCAAGCAAGCACAACCTCAGACTTCTGGAAAGAATTGCGACAGAGGAAAAAAAATTGAAAATAGTATTACAGATACTCAGTGGTTAGAATATGCAAAGAACCTCTATGAGCGAATTAATGAGAAGAACTCCCCTCCTATTATAAAATCTTCATTAGAGCTCTTCACGGTAGATGACATCGAAAGTGGGATAAAGAAGTTAGCAAATGGTAAGACAAGTGACATTAAAGGGCTGCAAGCTGAATTCCTAAAGTGGGGAGTTGATCTCCTCGCCCCTCACATAAAAGGAGTCTTTAACAAGGTCATTCATGATGGTTTTCCGGTTGATTGGACTACTAGTGTGGTTATCCCTTTATTTAAAAGTGGGGACATAAATGACATGTCTAACTATCGCACTATTATGGTCAACCCTCTTTTCAGCAAACTTTTTGGGAGCATGATAGGAGGTAGAATCAGTAGTTGGGCAGAAAAGGAAAGAAAAAGGGCTAAAGGACAAGAGGGTTTCAGACCTAGGCACTCTACTATTGATCATTGCGTCACTCTTAGGAATTTTATAGAGAAAATATGGAACAACCAGGGGGAGAAGCTTATTGTTGTTTTGTGGACTTCCGAAAAGCTTTTGATACTATGCCTAGAGACAAGCTATGGAACAGAATGGAAGAATTAGGCATTCTGGACATGTATAGAGTTGTTGTTCATAGACTGTATGAGAGGGTCTGGGCCAAAATCAAAACTAAAGATGGTATGTCTGAGTTCTTTGGTAGCGACATTGGTGTGAAGCAAGGGTGCCCATTATCCCCCACTTTGTTTGGTTTATATATTGACAAGCTTGAAGCTTGGTTAGAAAAAATTGACAGTGGGGGAGTCCATTTGGTGGGGTATGTGGTGAAGCTTCTTTTATATGCCAATGATCTTATCTTAATATCAAAAATAGCCCAGGGATTAAGAGAATAGTTAGCGGCCCTGGAATGATTTTGTCAAGAAGTGGGGATGCAAGTGAACATTACCAAGACTAAAATTATGACTTTTTCATGGAAGAGAAAGGAGTCACATAGGGTTTTTTTCTTTTCAAGGGCAGCCCGCTGGAGATTGTGAAAGAATACAAACATTTGGGGATCGACATCCATTATAGGCTCAGCTGGGAGACATGTAGGAAAAAAAGGATACAGGGAGGTTGGTGACACCGGTTGTTCTTTATGGCTGCGAAGTTTGGGGGGGCAGCATGACTAGATGTGGGTGGAGACAGTTAGAGAGGATTCAGAAGCACTTAATCACTAGCAATATCAAGGTCAAGGCCTCAGTTCCTTATGAAATTTTATTAGTAGAAGTTGGGCTTTTCCCATTGGAGGCAGCAACGATAACTCGGTTAATAAGTTATTTAAAAAAACTAGAAAACATGGACAACAAAAGATGGCCCAAAATCACGATGAAAGAGATTTTGGACCGCAGGAAGAAGACTTGGATGAAACAAAACATAAAGTGGTTGTGCAAGTGAACATCAAGCTGCATGATTTTCCAAATACTAATATGGAAATAAAAAAATTTGTCATGGGTAAATTTCAGGCTGCCATGTGGTCTAATAATATGGGCCAGAAAAAGACACACTATATAGAAATGTTCAACCCTTCCCGCGAACATGGAGATAAAGCATATCTAGGGGCTTTTATTAAAGGTAAGCCTAGAGTGTGGGTGGCTCAGTTAAGGACGGGCTCACACCATCTTAGATGCGAGACCGGTAGATGGAAAAGACCCAAAGAGGAGTGGGAGGAGAGGACTTGCAAGTTCTGTGAAAAAGGTGCGATTGAAACTGAATGGCACTTTATCTTTGAGTGCACAACATATGATGACATTCAAGTTCAATACAGTAACATCCTGGAAGAGGGCAGCATGTACAGTTTATTTGAGGAGGATAAGATAAAGAAGACAGCTAGTATGATTATCAAGATTCACAGCAAGAGATTAGATATGGAGAAGTCTATGAAGTTAGTTTAGGGTTGTGATCCATGCTCCCTTAGACTATTGGTCTCCTGGACGTCATTAAAACTTTTCATTAATTCTTAATGAGTTTAATACATCCAAAGTTTTAAAGTGTTAGCAGAAGTTTGGTGATCACCATCTGTTTTTAGAGTCCCGAACATTCACTCCCGTTGAAGTCCAAGTTCTCCTTTTACGCCGAATCTAGAGGAGAACATGGAGTTAGCAGAGGTAGCGCTGAGCTAGAACATGGAGTTTATGTCAGATTTCAATACTATAAGACTCCTAGTTTATATCAAGCATTGGAGTTCTTTTTTTTCGCCATTGCTCTGTTTTTTTTTGGATGCGTTGAAGACATGCTTTCCAGTGCATTTTCTTTTTTGTGATCTTCAAAGCATCCAAGCACTTTTCATTGTGGCTAGATAGTGATTGGATTCATTTTTTTGTTTTTTTGGCATTTTTCGTATCTATCTCAAGAATGTTTCATCCACAGGAATGGACATTTTTGCTTAAGCTTTGATTTTTGATGATTTAGTTTTTAATCAAAACGTTTTCCTTCTTGAGAAATCTCAAACATTTCATCCTGATGAATGCTCATTTTTACTATATCTGGTGTCTCCATGGTTGTTTTTTTGAGAAACGTTGGCTGTATAAACATTTCTCATGGATGTTTTTATCATTTCTTATTCATTTAAAATCTTTGTTTAAAAGTTTTAATAAGGGTTTTGAGTATTTAAATAGATATTTTTGTTTAAATGTTTTTCCAATCTTTTTCCCCTATGATTTTTACTCAAAACCGGCCTACATATATTATCCAGCAACTTGCATACATATGTCATTATTTCCATAAATTGTTACGCATTGAAATACTAAGTATGGAGTGACAAATGTATTCTTCCAAATTCTTTCTTATGTCCTCTCATAGAGATTCGATTTGTTTGACAATGGAATTCCATTCTTGGAATAAGCTGAATTTTGTAAAGACTCCATCATTACAAATCTACTCTTTCCCAAAACAATGTTATGGTGATCATATGCTTGCAACATACAGTATATTTCCGGATAGCTTGAAAACTATAAACAGATTTTTTCTCAAGTAATTTGCAAATATACCATGCAATGTTGTATAAAATATGTTCAAATACCTTCAAAGGTTGCATCTTCATTTGCAAGATTTAGTACTCATCGGCTTCCTAATCCTACATGCAGTTGGCATATGCAGCCATGACTTCTTCAATATTCTCAGATCATTAACTTCTCTTCATTAAAAAAGTGCTTGCAGACATTTTCCCTACACCAAGTAGTGATCATGCCCATTATTTGCAAAATTATGAAGAAAAGCTGCAACATAGTTGAAGAATGTGTCATCATATGCTATCCTTCACGAAACTCATAGTGCAATTCTCCATTTCCAAGTCTTAGATTTTCCTAAATTCAGAGATTTTTTTTTGTCCCATGCATATACAAATACATGTTGTTTTGTGTGCAATGGAAGATGCAGTCTTACCCAAAACTTCCACTAGTCATTCCTTCCTTGCCTTCAAATTCAGAAGTTTTTGTACCCATTACATGTACTACTACATGTAATAAAAAATGTTATCATCTCAAAATTTTCCCTACTAGTTTATATCTGGATCGGAGATTTTCACACCAACTACATGTTCAGTTGCATGTAGTGAAACATGTAGTCATACCCAAGACTTCCACTGCTATCCTTTTCGATATCGAAACTTTTTACCCCAACTACATATTTTGTTGCATGCAGTTGAATGCGCAGTCATATTCAAAACCTCCTACAATACCCTTTTTTGAAGAAAGCATTTCCAAGTGTATTCGGAACTTTTTGACCCGACTACACAATGAACTACATGTATACTACCCGCGCAGTCAAACATGCAGTCGCACCCAAAACTTCCACTGCTATCCTTTCCGAAATAGGAACTTTTTACCTCAACTACATAAGTTGTTGCATGTTTGAAATACACTTGCACCTTCATCTGCAGTGCACTCTAAAACCACTGAATTGGATCCATGTCTCACAAAAAGTAACTTTTTCACTTCAACTTTGTTTGATGCCCAGTTTGCACAACAATCTACCAAGTTTCAAAGTCAAATGTTGCAGGTGTTTATCGAAAAGAAGCAATCATCGGGCATGAAGGAAAGATGAAATTCAAGTTTCATCAATTTTAGAATGCTTTCAAGACTATTTCCAAGCAGGTGACAACGGATCAATAAGAGGGATCATGAACTTCTTTCCAGTCATGGGTGAAAATGAAGATCATTGATGCCACCAAATGCAGAGGTCAAAGTGTTATTTTGTACAGATGTTTCTACCCATGTACAAATTTGAAGATTTTCGGCATTTGGCAATCCGGTGACAAAAAAATCTCTTTGATAAGAGATTAATGTAATAGGGTTTGTGTCTTGTCAGATACTTAGTTTATTTTTCTTCATGCATTTTGTAATATAGTTTTGACAAGGTGCATGTAAAGCATAAAATTGTAATTGCATATATAGTCAAACATGCAAAGAAAAAATTTGCAATTACATAACTCATTACATGTAATCACATTACATAGGACTATAATGTTGAATAAGTCAATTGTAGGTAGTTAGTTGTTGAATAAGTCTCGATTAGCTCAGTTTCTCCCACTTTTCGCTCTTAGCCCTTCACCTATAAATAAAGGAGGGTGCTCATTGTAATTGAAAATATTTATGCATAGCAAGAAAACTCTAGTGAGATTGTGCAAGTACAAACTTTTCTTTAATTTGTGCAAGCTAACTTTGAGTGACTAAAAAGCAAGTGTTTTTCAATCTTTGAGTTGAGGGAGCCTGTGGATTTATTATTTGTGTTGTTATAAGGAGGATCTTGATCTTGCTTTTGTATATACTTTGCACTATAATTATCAATTTGAGTTAGTTACAGTGAATACATAGTCTTTGAGCTGTGATTCATAATTTCATTAGAGACAGAGTAGAAGGTTCACGTACTTTAAGTCTTTGTGCTTATTCTATTGCAATATTGTGATTTTTTTAAATATAAGTGTAATAACATAAAAGAGATGTACTTTTTATATGCATGTAAGATCTAACAAAATGCCAATCTAACACCAAAAAGAAAGAGTTGTTTATCTCGAGTTCACCAAAATGTAGAGGGGGAAATAGAGATCTCTTTAGATAGGGTTTTGAACCATGGAGATTTGCACATAAAAGATACACTAAGTCTCTATTATCCCTAAAAATTTAATTGTAATGATAAGGAATGTAAATCTAGAAATGATTTCAAATAGTAATGAAATAACATACATACCTCACAATATGGCAGATCTGGAAAAGTCTATTTTTTGATGTCTGTGTTGAGTTTTGGGGAATTCTTTAACCTGATATGGAATAGAAACGCAGAGATGGACAAAACCCAAAAATATTTTCCTTTTTTGAGTCAGGTTGACCTTGACCTCTTTGCAGGGGCGCAATTGTACCCCAAAATGTTGATCTTGACCTGCACAGCTCCGACGGAAATTATGTTTGTGGATCCTAAAATTTGGTTGAAAAAGGTATCCGAATCTGCTCTATAACTCCTGAAACAGTGACTGTAGATATCTGAAAATGGTTTTTTGGGGTGGCTATATAGGGTTTTTCCTTAGTCAAACCCCCATTTTGGTACTTTCCACCTCTACGAATAGCCGGATGTAATAGAGTATGTGTGTGTGTTGCTCTTAGGAAGAGCTTTGAATATGCAATGCCAAGATCTAATCTTCTAGATTAAAACCCTAGCATGAATTGAAATGAGAGAGAAATGCATATATTTGAATATGATAAAGAAAGCATACCAAGCCCCCAATGCTAAAGTACTCCTACCAAAATCACAATCTATAGTTGCTACCCCATGATTGTATCATTTGAATGCTTGAATGTTGAAAGTAATATATCAATGAAGAAGGAAGGATTTGAAGAACTCTTTCTTGCTCCAATAAAGATCCATAATAGTTTTTCCACAGATGTTCTTGCTTGTATCAAAACAATATCATATCTTGTCCTCCTATATCATCCTCTTGCATTCTTGCATCATCATCATGTCATGATATCGTAATTTTGTCATGTCCAAATGAAGGCAAAAGAGAGTGCTTATATAGAGATCTCAAGGTAAACCTCCTAGGGAAATGCAAGGGCTCATAATTCAAATTTCACCTTGAATCAAGGTCCAATTACAATCACCAACCAAGGAGGGGATGTATTAATTTCAAATTTTGGAGAAAACACTTCTGCATCTAGATCCGGGGACCTATTTTTAAGTTTAGGACCCCGATGTAATCCAAATTTGAAAGTGGGAACCAAAACCTGATAGAGTTCAAGGTCGACCTTGACCCTGACCTGAGGTTTCAGGCTAGTCACCTTGAAGAATCAGTGAGGTTCCCAGGTTAGCCGGGGACCTAGGAAGATGAGAAAACATAATAGAATGTTGGGAAGTAGGCACAAGGGCCTAGAAGAGGTGTAATGAAGGATATGAGGACCAATACATAGGTCCTACCTAAAAAATAGATCCACAAGGAAGGTAATTAAAGACAATCCTTAGGATTCTAACCCTAATTCCAAGTGTAGATGCGTCCTAAATACAAATATATCATGTAAATGCACTAAAAGAGGGTGCTAAACCTACCAAAATAGAAGTTCTTCCATTTTAAGATGATACAGAAGTGATTAGTACATTGTTATGAGTGCGATAAGATCATTTATGATATACCTTGCTAGAGGATTTCAAACCTCAATAAAGTAGTTACCCTGTTAAAGGATTACAAATAAAAACATGCTAAATTTCACCTTGTTAAGGGATTTAACCTATTACAACTATTAGGGAACACCAAGATATGTTGATTTGTAGATTGGCATTGATTTCCTATTAGATCCTTTCTACTCCTTTTCTTCCTAATGGTATACTGATCTTTGCTCCTTCAATTCGTGATCTCCCAAGTTGAAAAATATGATCATAACCCTAAATCAAATGATTTATTTCTCCTTATATAGAACTATCATTAGGTCACACAAGACTTATAACTTTCCACCATAGTTGGCTCAAAAGATTAGCCAACCTCCTTGACATCAAAGTCAACAACATCCAATGTGTCATCTTCAAATGTATTACCAATATTAGAACTAATATGTCATCCTCAGATCCACCTCTTTAACCAAATGAATATGAAACTTTGATTGGTTATTAGATAGATATACTTGATGAACTATAACTGATTGAATGTTTGAAGATGACAAAGTTGATTATCACCGAGATGCAGAAAGTTAATGCAAGAAATTAAATCAGTTAATGTATTGTATTTTCATTGATGTCAACTTGATATGGTATGATTTCTCATACACATATTGTCACAACACGTAAAGATCTAAAGAGACAGTTTTTGTCATCAGTAATCATATACACCAAGTGACAAGGAACCCCGAGCATAGAAGTTCATAGTGTTACACGATGGACAGTATTGCCCAAGCAAGCATTACCGAGCTAACTGCAATTGTCACCGAACAGAATTGAAGTTAATGCCCGAGTTATCTGCAGTAGTCACCGAGCACAACTGAAGTGTTGACCGACGAGAAATGAAGTTAGGATATGACAAAACAACTTAGCTGGTAGGAGCTAAAGATAAAGTTAACTGATTGTTTACTTTGTTTTCATAGATTAGTTAAAAGATAAATATAAGGAGATTTAAAGCATGTTTTATTCTAGAAAACAAGGAGAGATTTGCGGAATAAAACTAAAACAAGCATGGCGAGCTTTACGGATCAACAAGTGATCAATGAAGAAAACAAGAAAGACAAGAAATGGTGAAATCATGTCTATATAAAGAGACAAGTAATTCATTATCAAAAGGAGGAATGTTGAAGAGAATTTTGGTGAAGATAGAAGTCTTCATACAGACCTAATCATACAAGCTAAAGAACAGAGCTAAGATTTCTGCAGACACTGAGCAATAGAGAAGCAACAAAATTCACCGAGCAGAAAGAAGTGGAGAAAAGGAATTGAAGAAAAAATTGATCAGAAATGTATTATGAGCTTACAATAGATCTGAACATCTGCAAGATTAAGTTGTATTTATGAACAGATCATATACTATTTTAGTTTAACCATTGATTCAAAAAATCCCTTAACCGATTGGGATTTAACCATCCTTTATATATTGAGATACATCCCAAGGAGTATCAAAAGGTTTTCATGTTGACAGCATAGTGAATGCGAGGTCAAGTGATAAATTGTTAGTTTTAAATCCTCTAACAAGGTCACACTTAACAATGTGTTTTTAACCTTTAACAGGGTTGGCTCTTCACCGAGCTCACTTCAGAAGAGTGAAAATTTTGGGTTACCGGTCCCAAGTAGTTTTTCCCTTAATAGAGTTTCTACGTTAAAAATCCATGTGTCAAATGTGTATATGGTTCATTGATTTGATGTTTTTCTTTACACATTACTAAAATAGGATTGATTGGTAAACACTAAGTTATTTATAGTATTTCGGTAAAGGCTAAGAAAAGATAAACTGCTATTTGGTAAAGCTTAAGAAAAAGGATAAACAGTATACTCTGAGCATTAGTTATTTGTTAAGAATATTTAAAGGCATACATCTTGTAGGACTGAAGATAACTAGAGGTTTTATATATGTGGTATAAATTTTTGGATGAATTATTGGATTAATTTTTGAGGCCACTAATTCACCCGCCCCCCTCTCTCAGTTACTTTAACAATACTACCTTCTTACTCAAAATATAATTTATTCTAAACTTGGTATAAACTATTACGATTGGAATCATAGATTCTACTTACCATATAAAAATTGTATCTATGATTACAACACCTGAATCTTTCCTTAACTCGACTGCTACCACATTTTGTGTATGATATTATTCTTCTTGAACACCAGTCAACATACATAGTTGATCTTCCCTTTACTGATCATGTACAGATCTTATCAATCACTACAATCATGATAACTGAATACACTTCTATCAATGACAACTAATTATGCATTGACTCATGAGAGCTCTTCGTATCTCCTCCAAAACTATCATAATGCCAACAAAGGTGATGCTTTGGCATGCGTCACATTGCAGGGGTGCCCTCACACCTGAGATACCCAGGGAGAAATATTTATTTCATTCTAAGGGAGGCAACAACTCCCTTGGAACATTCTAGGAATTCTCAAATGCTAAAGAAGTTTTTCTCCTTCGCTTCTTTCTCTCTTGAAACCTTCAGCAGTTTTCAGTTACTGTGGCACCTAACATTCTCCCACTTTGATAGTTTTGATGCTATGATAGTGGGGAGATCAATACGACTCACTTCTAAAATATCAGATTCATTTACTGGATAATTCTTTCTATGTCACCATCTTCCAAATCATTTAGAATTGTCACAGTATTTAGAGGGGTCGATAAGCTCTTGGTTATGTTTTAGGTCCTTTCCACAGTAGGGTTAGATGCAGCCTGCAAATTTGATTCCTTCTAGAGATCTGGACCTTTATTTATCATATCGGCTATGAATTCCTTAGTTTTAGATACACAAATAGAAATCTTCTTTGGTTTAGCAGCATCCTTCTTTGGTTTCCAAACACTATTCATTTTTAGATTCTTCAAATAGTTAGATTCATTGTGATATCTTGATTTGCAATTTTTGCAGTAAAATTTGTCCTCCTCAATTTTGATCTTTTGTGATCCTCTCTGACCATTAGCCATGAGGGTGATGGATAAGGGTATTTTTCTAGTCGCTGCAATCTGGAGCTTGATGTACTTCCCAAAATTTCCATCCATAATATCCATGTCTAGGTCAATAAAGGTGCCTAATTTGTGGCATATCTTCTTCACGCATTCACTGGCCCAATATTCAATTGGAAGGTTATAGAGTCGCAACCAAATTAGTTTTTTGTATGGATGAAATGTACTTGGATAAAAATATAGAACCCTTGCCTGAATAAATAAAGGGGCATCTTCCATCTTCCATATTCCGCCTCACATAATCCATTTTTTCTTCTAAATTTGGAAAAATCAAGGTGAAAAAATTCATAGGTAGGAATTTGATGGTGACTTATTTCTTTCACATAATGTGAATCCATTCCTTAATTCAATCTCTACTTGGTTTTGAACCAGTAAAATGATAAATGACAACCAAACTATTAAGAATCTCTAGATCTTCATTAAATTCTTTAGAAACATCAATAGTGAATTTTTCTTTGTTATCTTCGCATAGTTCACACTCTGCTCTGCTAATCCTCACCATTTGATTCATCTTTTTTTACTTATAACTAAATTTAATTTTATTAATAATTAAAAACTTTACATACATTAAAAAATGTATATATTATATAGTAACTGAGTTTCAAAATTCTGCAAGTAATTATTTATTTACAAAATATCCCCACATGTGCAAATGAATAATTTATTATTTATTTAAATCCTAATTATCCTCCTAAATTCCTAACTCACACTCACTTTGAGTTAGCTTCTCAATCACAATTCCTTCCTCCAAAATTCTCTCTCCTAACTATTCAATCCACATTGTTAATTATCCCCCAACAATCAGTTAAGTCTATGTTTAATTCAGTCTTCTAATGCATGCAAAGAGTTAACTCATCCATACTATGTGTTAACTTGTTATATGGAGCCTAATTAGACTCTGAGGTTATTTTTCCCCACTTTTATCGGTGCAGTTTTCCCTAGTTTTTCCTCGAGGGGTTTGGGGGTAGCACCCCCAAGATGGGGTCGAGGGGAAACTCCCCTTGCGGGGTCTTGGGGAAGTACCACAGGTGCGCTCCCTATAGCGATAAAGGATAGGGTTGAGGAGCAGCACCCCGCAAAGCCAAAAATTATTTTATTATTGTAAAAGGCGTCGGGAGTTATTTTTTCTTTATTAACTGACATATTCTAACCCTTATTTGTAAGTGACATAAGTCTTGTTAAAAGGGTCTGGACTTAGGGATTTTATATATGTTTTTATAGATTCTTGTAGCGAGATTGAGTTGCAACGAATTGCAGATTGTAATCAGGGTGATTTACTGGAATATAATATTGGACTCTCTATTTGGTGGACGTAGTCCAGGATTTGGGTGAACCATGTTAAATCTTTGAGTCTTCTATTTGTTTTATTTCTTTGTTGTATTAGCTATATTTGCAAGTAACTATTAGATTTCCATCTTTTAATCCTATCAAGTGGTATTAGAGCGGGTTGTTTTCCAGTTCTCCTTTGCATGAAGGTCTCACGGTTGAGTGGGAGTCTCATAGTTGAGTGGGAGTCTCACGGTTGAGTGGGACTATTGGAAAACGTGGGTAAGTTGGAGATTGAGAAGTTTAATGGGCAGAACTTTCAGTTATGGGAAATGCAATGGAGGACTATCTTTATCTAAAGGATTTATGGTGGCCATTAGGAGGAAAATCCAAGCAACCGACATAAATGTTTGATGGGGATTGGGATATTTTGGACAAGAAGGCACTTGGCAGTATGCATTTATGCTTGGCACAATCAGTGGCATTTAATATTATAAAAGCAAAGACAATTGAAGAGTTGATGGAAACCCTAGAAAAGTTGTATGAAAAGCCTTCTACTTCAAATAAGGTATTTCTCATGAAGCGCTTATGTAATATGAAGATGGTAGAAGGTGGGTATATTCTTGATCATTTAAATGAGTTTAAAACAATTACCAATCAATTATCTTTTGTTATATCAATTTTGATGAATAAAGTAGGGCTCTTTTGAATCTGTGTTATTTGCCCAAAATCTAGAATGGCTTGATAATGGTTGTTAGTAACTATGTTTCTTGTTCAAATACCCTAAATTTTGATGATGTTCTTGGAGTTATTATGAGTGAGGAAATTTGTAGGAAAATCTTAGGTGGATCCACATTAGGTAGTGTGTTGAATGCAAAAAGTAGAGGCGGATCAAGAGATAGAGGAAACAATTCTATAAATCATGGGCAATCACGAGGAAAATCAAAGTGCTAAAGGTCTCAATCAAGATGACCAAATGATTGCTAGTACTATGGGAAACCAGGTCATAAGAAGAAAGATTTATGGTCTCGAAAGAATAAAGAAGGAGACAAACAAGAAGGAAATAAGGAAGAAAATGTGGTAAGTAATAAATTTGAAGAAGATTTTTTTCTTCTTTCCCTAGAAAATGTAAATGATTCATGGGTTTTAAATTCAGGGGCTTCATTTCATGCTACACCCCATAAAATTTATTTTCTTGATTATGTCCAAGGGGATTTTGGGTTGGTTTATTTGGGAGATAATGAAACCTGTCAAATTGTTGGGAAGGGAAGAATTAAGATTAATTTTTAGAATGAAAATCATTGGCTACTACAAGAGGTAAGGCATGTTCCAAGGTTGAGTAGAAATTTAATTTTAGTAGGGAAACTAGGTGATGAGGGTTGCATAGTTACTTTTAATGATAAAAATTGGAACGCTTGAAAAGGTTCCTTAGTAATAGAAAAAGGTGATAAAGTAGGCACCTTATATATTTGTACAGATAATATTGTTCCTTCTACTTTAATTGTTACAAAGAAAAGTCAATGTTTAGGAAAAGTTATTGCAATTGAGCAGGTAGAACATGAAACACTCGTTGTGATTCTAAAATGGCATTATGACACAACAGACTTGGGCACATGCGTGAAAAAGGTATGAAATTACTTCATTCAAAGAAATTTTTACCAGGTCTAAAATGTATCAATATTGGATTTCTGTGAAAGTTGTGTGTATAGAAATCAAAAGAGAGTTAGTTTTCTGAAGAGTGGGATGGAAAAGAAAAATGATAAATTAGAGCTTGTACATAAAGATGTATGGGGACCATATTAGGTATCTTCCCTTGGTGGATCTCTGTATTATGTTACATTCATTGATGATGCAACTAGGAAAGTATGGATTTATTTTCTTAGGCAGAAATCTGATGTATTTGAAACTTTTAAAATTTGGAAAAGCTTGGTTGAGAATGAGCCTGGTAAAAGCCTAAAATGTCTCAAATATGATAATGGTGGTGAGTATTGTAAAAAATAGTTTGAATATTATTGTTCCTCTAATGGTATTCATAGGCAAAAAATGGTTCATTGAACTCCACAAGAAAATGGAGTGACTTAATGAATGAATAAGACAATAATGGAGCGTGAAAGGAGTATGAGGTTGCATTTTGGGCTACCCTTAAACATGTGGGAAGAGGTTGTAAACAGTATTGTTTATTTAATCAATAGAGGTCCCTCTACTCCTTTGGGTTGTGGTATTCCAGAGGAAGCATGGAAAGGTAAGAAGGTGAGTTATTCTTTTCTCAGGACCTTCGGTTGTAAAGCATTTGCACATGTAGATTCTTAAAATAGAATCAAGCTGGAAACTAAATCAAAGAAATGTATATTTGTTGGACATGGAATTAATGAATTTGGCTAGAGACTTTGGGATTTTGAAAACCATAAAATTGTAAGAAGCAAAGATATATTTAATGAGAAAGTTTTGTGCAAACATATGTTGCAGCTGCATGAGAAGAAAGAAAATGATTATGTAGTACTAGATGATACTAAAAAAGATTATGTTCCAGTGGTCCCTCATGCTCTACAATAATAGAAACAACAAATACCACAAACTCTAGTGAATGTTAGACGGTCAACAAGATTAAGTAGACCTCTTGAAAGGTTCTCTCCCTCTTTGTATTCTATTTTATTAATAGATGTTGATGAACCAGAAGGATGTGATGAAGTTATGTCGGTGGATACAAAGGTTCAATGAGGGCTTGCAATGATAGAAGAAATGGACTCCTTGCTGAAAAATCAGACTTGGAAATTATGTAAGTTGCCTACGGGTAAAAAGGTTTTACCAAATAAATGGGTTTATAGGCTGAAATAGGAGGATGGAGGTAAGAAAAGATTTAAATCTAGGTTAGTTGTAAAGGGACTTTCATAGAAAAAGGGCATTGATTTTGATGATATCTTTTCTCCATTTGTTAAAATTATTTCTATTCGTATTGTTTTAAGTATTATGACTATTGAAGATTTGCATTTGGAAAAACTTGATGTTAAAACAGCTTTTCTCCATGGTGATTTGGAAGAAGAAATATATATGGAACAACCACAGGGATTTGAGGTCAAAGGTAAGGAGAACTTAGTGTGAAGATTGAAGAAAAGTCTATATGGCTTGAAGCAAGCACCTCGAAAATGGTATATTAAATTTGATAGTATTATGATTGAGCATAGTTATATTTGATGTCATTTAGACCATTGTGTTTATTTTAAAAGGTTAGATGATTATAGCTACATTATTTTATGTTTATATGTTGATGATATGCTTGTAGCGGGGTTTAACATGGATCACATTCAGGGGTTAAAAGAACAGTTAGAAAATTCTTTTTCTATGAACGATTTGGGAGAAACAAAAAAAATCCTTCATATGAAAATTTGTAGAGATAGGAACAATAGAAAATTGACTCTATCTCAAGATGATTTTGTGTAAAAGGTGTTACATAGATTTCATATGGAAAATTCAAAAGTTGTCAACACACCTTTGCCTAGTCATTTGAAACTGACTAAGGAGCTATGTACAAAGATACAAGAGGAGGAAGATAAAATGTAAAAGGTACCATATGCTTTAGTTGTAGATAGTTTTATGTATGTCATGGTATGCACTAAACCAGATATTTCACATGTTGTAGGATTTGTTAGCAAGTATATGATTCATCCTAGAATTGAACAATTGAATGCAGTAAAATCGATTCTCATATATTTGAGAGGTACATCTAGAAGATGTTTACATTTTGGGGGGTCTAATACTGATTTACAAGGCTATGTTGACTCAGATTTGGTAGGGGATTTAGATACCATGCAGAGTATTACAGGGTATGTATTTACTATTGGTGGCACAAAAACGAGTTGGATTTCTTGCTTGGAGAAGGTGAATGCTTTATCCACTACAGAGGAAGAGTATGTTGCTAATATAGAAGTAACTAAGGAGGTGATATGGCTGCAATTTTTTATGACAGGGTTGGGACACTCATAGACTCAAAATTATTTGCTTTTATAGATAGCCATAGTGTATTTCATCTTGCAAAGAATTGTGTCTAACATTCGAAGACCAAACACATAGAGTTGAGCTATCACTTCATTCGGTCTGTTTCGGATGATGGAAAAATAAAACTGGAAAAGATACATACAAATGACAATCCAACAGATATGTTTAGTAAGACAGTGCCAAGGGAGAAATCAAACTCCTCTTTAGCTTCAGTTGGTCCTCTAGACTAAACATAATAAATTAGAACAATAGAGTCCAGGGTGGAATTTCATTCCAATGGGAGCTGCAAGGTCAGTGGTGTTATGATCAATATCCAAGTGGGAGGTTACTGTTATGGATTCTAATCAATCTCCAAGTGGGCTATTGTTGTTATATGGAGTCTAATCAGGCTCAGAGGTTTTTTTTCTCATTTTTATCTGTGTGGTTTTCCCCAATTTTTTCTACTGGGGTTTGGGGGTAGTGCCCCCAAGATGGGGTCAAGGGGCAATGCCCCTTACGAGGTCCTGGGGAAGCACCTCAGGCACGCTCCCTATCACAATATATGTCAGGGTCAAGGGGCAGTTGTCATGTCCCCTTTCTAGAGTGGACATCAGTGTTGGAGGAGTTGGCCTATCATTGGAGTCTCGTAGGCTAGCAGAGATGGATAGGGACTCATTCAGTGCATACAGTGATCAGATTTTGGCTTTACAAGCAGTTTGGAGTAGTTCCTAGATTTTAGGGGATATCCCTACTTTTTAGGAGGATGTGGCAGTTTCTAGATGTGAGGTTCTACAAGATCATCCCTTGGTTTCAGTTTCAGGATATTTGGGTGTGTTTCCTAGTTTCTAGGAGCATCCCTAGATTTTAGGAATGAGACTGCCAATTATCCCAGGTTGTCCGGCATCAATCACAGCCAGGTGACATATTTAGCTTCAGTGTTTTGGGGTGTCTCAGGTGTTCCTTGGCTATTTGGGATATATTTTAATATATTTAAATATTTTCCTAAGTTAGAGTTTTAATAATTTAAAATAAAGCTATTTATATACCTAATTGGAGTAATAAGGGGTTTTTGGCTTCATCTGGTCAGGCAGGCCTATGTGTTATAGCTCATTGAAAAGGTCTTGAATTAATATAACTTATTTTCATCATCCAGAAACCTTCTGGCACATCGAGTTATGTTATTTGAGGAAAGGGGTATTTTTCCTATACATAAAAACTTTTTAATTAAAAGATGTCATTTTATAATAAAGGGAAAAGCATATTTTCCCTTTAGAGTTTGATTGGCTTTGAGAGGGAGATAAAAGGAGATGTTGGCTCATTCTTTCATTATCTTTTTACATCTTCATTCTTGGAATTTGTGAATTTTCTCTAAGGAGTGATTCTGGAGACTTGGGATGCAAACCCCAGAGTCTGGCTATTGGGACACAAACCCCAATAGATGGTTTTAGCAATATTTTACAGTATTATTTTTAGAGTTGACAGAGAGTGTTAAGTTTCAGCATTGGGAGTGTTGTTGCAGTGTACGTTGGGGGTCTTGTTTGGCATGTGGGGTCTTTAGGCTGCCTTGGCATGACTTCAGCAGCCGTACGGCTGCCTTTCAGCTGGCACGTGAGTTACTAGTTGGCTTATGACAGCCATCTTTGTCCTTGGTGTGTGGCTGGTTCATTCTTGCAGCTGGCATCTCCATTTCTTATTTGTAAACACCCTGGCGGGCATACTGGATGCATATCTTGCCTGGTACGATTTGTAGCTATTCTGGTTGGTTGGATATTATATCATTGCATATTATTTTCAGCATCCTTCTTATTTTCTGCTATTATTATTTACTGTTTTACATATATCTGAAAAATACAAACACAAAAGAAACAATCCTTCTGCAACTTCTGTCAAATTCTCTAAGACCACAAAATAAGTATAGGAAAATCTATTATTTTAATTAAAATTATTTATAGAAGTTTAGCGAAAGGATCCTCTTGGGATCTTTCAGTGGTATCAAAGCTGGCATCATGCCAGCCTGTAGGGTTTGAGAGAATTGATCAGTCAGATTTCAGGAAAGATTATGATAATTTATATCAGCTATTGGGTAATTACCAGATAGTGGAATAAGTGACTTCTATGCATACAAGTAGAGCTAATATACACAAATATTACACTCGCAGGAGAGCTCAAAAATTTAAAAAATGAAAATTTTTTGAGTGAGTAATCAGCACTCTATTGAAATTGAATGGATAGCTACAGGGGAACTTATAGCAGTAGACAGGTGAAATTGTATAGCAGTAGACAGAAGAAACCATCAGATAGTTTGTCTGAATTTAAAAGGCAAACTGATGCCTTGGTTAAATAGTTGGATCATAGTCAGGATATTCAGAACAGGCTTAGTGAACAGTTGTCAGATCTGGCTACTATTCACAGGGTGGCTAGATACATGGTTTCACTCTTGGATAGATCTTCTTCTTGCAGGACATAAGATACGAGATAGGTTGACACGGTGAGGGAGGTCAGGAGAGATCTGCGGGATGATTTCACAGCTGCACATGGGCCTAGCACATCAGTTCCAGATATCAGTACCCCTCAAGTTGGGTTACCCCACACTTTTATTGTAGGGTCATTACCTATCTCAGTAGATGAGAACATGATAGTTACACCATCTGACAAATACATGGAGACTCAGGACTCAGATGGTCTAGTGATACAGCAGAAGTTGATGCCTGTAGTTGATGTTTGTACTATACTGGATTGTATTATAAAGACTGCCAGTGGCTCCAGTTCAGTTTTCCAGGAGGATAGTCCTATGGTAGATGTCGAGGGAGTGGCTGATAGTGGGAGTGTTGTAGTGTTAGAGGATATGATGGTGGACTCTGGATCGCCAGAGGAGGATACCAATTTTGAGGACTACCTTGAGGAGATAGACTCATATATTATAGATCTGGATAGCGGCAGTCCTGAGATGGGGTTAGTACAAGAGATGTCAGTATCCTCTTGTGTTGAGGATTTGAGCATTTAGTCCGCATGTGGTGATACCGGTGTTGAGTTTGAGATAGTAGACACAGACTCATGCCAGCATGACTCAGATTCATTTGTTAGTAGGGAGTCAGATGAGTTTCAATTTGGGTCACCAGAGGAGGTAGAGCCCTTGTTAGCATCTTGGTTTGCTACCAGTACCTCCTATGTGACCCATGAGGATGACTCCATCAATGGTGAGTCATGTTTGTATCAGAACCTAGGAGAGGACTCTGAGTTGCTAGAGAGTACAGATCGGTCTCAGGATTTTGATTATTCAGAGGTTACAGAGGATGAGGTAGCTGAGAGTGTTGAGGAGGTAGATTCTGTAGCAGCTTCCTCGGGTACAGAGGAGTTTGATGGAGATGTGTTAGCTACTAGTACTCTATTTGAGGATGTGAGTTCAGTTGTTGGTTCACAGAGCTCAGATGGTAGCACACTGGGGCATAGTATTTCTGAGAGGAGTACGTTAGGTACCACTTCTATTTGTAGTGTGGACAGTGTGCAAGATGTGTTACATAGGAGGCTGACTCTTCAGAGTCATCATGTGACTAGTCAGTTGAGAGTCAGCGAGCATGATATTGTTACCGCATTTGAGCATTTTGATGCCGCTCGACAGCTGCTAGTTGTTCATGGATGGTGTGCTCCTATATTGGATGATGAGCATGGTAGTTGTTACTTGTCCCTGACAGAAATTCATTCCTTATGGGAGGCTGTCAGGATTTTGAGACAAGATTATTTTCAGTTGGTAGCTGACTGAGATCACCTAGTTGAGTGGGGGAGTATGGCATACGAGGCTCTAATGGATAGAGAGGAGGTGAGTGAGCTTACTCAAGAGCTCACAAAATCTTCTATGGCTTTAGAGGGCACCCAGCTGGCTCTCCAAGAGTCACAAGGATGCTTAGCAGAGATGATCGTGGACTTAGAGAGACTCTGGTCTACATCAGTACCTGTTCCAATACAATTACACATAGTGGTGACTGGTGATATGATGACATACACGGTCGGGGATAGTAAATGTGATGGGGATGCGGTTACATCCACTCATGCCTTGAGTTTTGCAGTTTTTGATAAGATGAGAGCAACTGCGGTAGATGCTGGAGGAATTACTGAAGTGTCAGATCCTGTCATGCCCAAAACTAGGGCAAACACACATACAAAAAAAAAATTTAAATACACAAGCGCAAACCACTAATAGGGATGTATTGGAAGTAATGTATTATCACAGTAAGGGTTGTCTTCGATTAGCAAGGTATATGCATAAGTTGAATTAAGGGTACATCACCTTCAGATGCAAACTAGAGCGTCA
>MU225905.1:2034132-2047628 GCA_018584345.1 Thuja plicata
TGAGGCACCATCCAGTTCAGGCATAGAGTTGATTTCTTTTGATTCATCTCATCGAGCTATGAGTGACCAGCCTAGTGTTACTTCATGGGGATGGAGAAATCAGTTGAGAGTCAATGGTGAGCGGGTTCACTCCACTCTATCATGCTATGACTATACTTATAGGTATGTATAGTACCTCATCTGGCAAGTGGAGTTTGAGGAGAGGCAGTATGGAATTAGGGCTGGTACACATTTTAGTGAATTAAGGTACATATTGAGGGCTTTATCAACACTGAAGTTTGAGTACATTCAGATGTTCCATGAAAGAGAGCATGTTGTTAGTTATGTTGTGAGACTTGATAGTATGGCTACTCAGACAGCTAGACAGACTCAGAGGTTTGAGCCCTCTTCGGGTTTTCAGGTTGTTGATGATGAGCCTGTGCCAGAGATCAAAGCATTTTATCGCCGTTACACAACAAGGAGTGCTCATTATTTTTCCTTTGACCCATAGGTAGAGGATTTGGTTGCACATAGGTGTGGGTCAGCTCTAGGATGGTACCATCATTTATGGGATGGTTTTTCTTTGACCTCAGGTGTTGGGTGTTGCAAGTCAGTGGGAGGTGACTTGCAAGATAGCATTTTTCTTGGCAAATGTGCAGCGAGAGGATGTCCTATTTTGGATACATATACTTTTGGGCATATGCTTTGCTATTAGGCAGATGCTTTACACACTCAGTACAGTTTAGTAGGGTGTGCAGGGGAATTCAACGATATTGGTCACCCATTCATCTTGGTATATGATGGTTATAAGATTCATTTCTCTTGGGATCCGAGCAGAGACAGGTTCATTACGGGAGTGTGGGTGAGTGGTTGTTATGGGTCTCTTTACAGATTCATCCTGTTTGTTCTTCAGAGGATGCTACAGGAGCTTGCACGTTGTGCCAGGGGCATGGCTTACAGTTTTTTGTGGGATCCAAGTGGATTGTGATGTTTCTTGTTCTAGTGATTGCTTGAGGACAAACAATCTCCGGGAAGGGAGGATTGTCATGTCCCCTTTCTAGAGTGGACATCAGTGTTGGAGGATTTAGCCTATCATTGGAGTCTTGTAGGCTAGCAGAGATGGATAGGGACTCACTCAGTGCATACAGTGACTAGATTTTGGCTTTACAAGCAGTTTGGAGCAATTCCTAGATTTTAGGGGATATCCCTACTTTTTAGGAGGATGTAGCAGTTTCCAGATGTGAGGTTCTACAAGATCATCCCTTGGTTTTAGTTTCAATAGATTTGGGTGTGTTTCCTAGTTTCTAGAAGCATCCCTAGATTTTAGGGATGAGACTGTCAGTTATCCCAAGTTGTTCGGCACCAGTCATAGGCAGGTGACATATTCAGCTTCAGCATTTTGGGGTGTCTCAGGTGTTCCTTGGCTATTTGGGATATATTTTAATATATTTTAATATATTTAAATATTTTCCTAAGTTAGCATTTTAATAATTTAAAATAAAGCTATTTATATAGCTAATTGGAGTAATAAGAGGTTTTTGGCTTCATCTGGTCAGGCAGGCCTATGTGTTATAGCTCGTTGGAAAGGCCTTGAATTAATATAATTTATTTTCATCATCCGAAGACCTTTTGGCACATCGAGTTATGTTATTTGAGGAAAGGGGTATTTTTCCTATACATAAAAGCTTTTTAATTAAAAGATGCCATTTTGTAATAAAGGGAAAAGCATATTTTCCCTTTAGGGTTTGATTGGCTTTGAGAGGGAGATAAAAGGAGATGTTGGCTCATTCTTTCATTATCATTTTACATCTTCATTCTTAGAATTTTCAAATTTTCTCTGAGGAGTGATTCTGGAGACTTGGGACGCAAACCCCAGAGTCTAGCTATTGGGACGCAAACCCCAATAGATGGTTTCAGCAATATTTTACAGTATTATTTTCATAGTTGACAGAGAGTGTTAAGTTTCAGCATTGGGACTGTTGTTGCAGTGTACGTTGGGGGTCTTGTTTGACACGTGGGGTCTTTAGGCTGCCTTGGTGTGACTTCAGCAGCCATACGGCTACCTTTCAGCTGGCACGTGAGTGACTAGTTGGCTTACGATAGCCATCTCTACCGTTGGTGCATGGCTGGTTCATTCTTGTAGCTGGCATCTCCATTTCTTATTTGTAAACACCCTAGTAGGCATACTGGATGCATATCTTGCATGGTACAATTTGTAGCTATTCTGGTTGGTTGGATATTATATCATTGTATACTGTTTTCAGCATCCTTCTTATTTGTTGCTGTTGTTATTTACTATTTTACATATATCTAAAAAATACAAACACAAAAGAAATAATCCTTCTGCAACTTCTATCTAATTCTCTAAGACCACAAAATAAGTACATGAAAATCTATTATTTTAATTAAAATTTACAAAATTTCAGCGAAAGGATCCTCTTGGGATCTTTCAGGCAGCACCCCGCAAAGCCAAAAATTATTTTATTATTATAAAAGGCATCGAGAGTTATTTTTTCTTTATTAACCGATATATTCTAACCCTAATTTGTAGTCGGCATAAGTCTTGTTAAAAGGGCTTGGGATTAGGGATTTAATATATGTTTTGTAGCTTCTTGCAATAGGATTGAGTTTCAAGGGATTGCAGATTGTAATCAAGGTGATTTACTGGAATATAATATTGGACTCTTTGTGGGTGGACGTAGCCCAAGATTTGGGTGAACCACATTAAATCTTTGTGTCTTCTGTGTGTTTTATTTCTTTTTTGTATTAGCTATATTTGCATGTAACTGTTAGATTTATGTCTTTTAATCCTAACATAACACACCAATCTATTCAAGCCATCTCTCCAATCTATTTTTTGATAGGTCAATCAATCTCCTGATAATAGCAGTCAAGTAGAATTGAAACTCCTACTCACTCTGAGTTCAACTCCTTAATCATAGCCAATCAGTCCTTCATCATGGATTCTTGGTTGAAACCCCTAGAATCTTATAAATAAAGAGCCAAACCTTTTATTTTGGTAACCACAATTTCTTTGAATTCTTATTCTAGCATACCATCGAGCACTCATTTTTGAGAGCCCACATTGCATAAAGAAGGAGAACACCAAGGAAATATTTCATGGTTTGCATATTCATGTTCTTATAATGATTTCATATTGATTATCGTTTATCGTTTATGCTTATTTTTTGTCTTACATCCTTTCTTGAGTTTTGGGAATTCTAATTTCTTTAACAATCTCTTTGTGGTTGAGATTTCAGTGTTATTGCAGGATTCTATTATACCTTATTACAACTACAAGTACAGAGAATGAAACTGTGTCTGTATAAAATTAAATCCATAACTATAGAAAAACATATAAAAATCAAAATTCAAAGCTTTGTGCTTCATGTCGGGTTCACCAGCTGTAATTAGGGATAAATAGGTACGTGTAGAAACCTGTAATAACATCAAAATATCAACCACAAAAAGATTTTTTAAGAAATTAGTATTCTAAATATCAACAGAGGAAGCAAATAATAGTATGCATAATAATAAAATAATAATGAAATCAATCAAAACACATGAACATGCAAACCAAAATTCCTCCTTTGGTGTTCTCCTTCTCTATGCAATGTGGGCTCTCAGAAAATGATTGCTCTATGTGCCAACATGAGAATTCAAAGCAATTGCACGGTTAAAAAATTAAGACAATAAGCTCTTTATTTATAATATTTTCAGGGTTCCAATCAAAATTCCTTGATTGATGGGTTGATTGGTTGTGATCGAAGAGTTGAACTCAGAGTGAGTGGGAGTTGAACTCGACTGATTACATGTTGACATAAAAGATGGATCTATTAAGAGGATGGATTGAAGAGTTGAATTGAGAGTGAGTGGGAGTTGAACTCAATTGATATCATGTGTTTGAATAGATGGAAGAGTTAACTCATTTGATTGAGGACTCTAATTGAGGATGTGGAGTAAAAGATGAGATAAATTAAATAGATAACTGATTTAATTGATCAATTAGGAGAGAGAATGGTTGAGTTATTTAAAACTGATAATTGGGAAGATAATTATGATTAAATAAATAAAATAATTTATTTATTTTCACGTGAGGAATATAAATAAATAATTAATCTTTATTTATTTATAAGAGGGACAATTAGTTTAATTAAATAAATAAAATTTATTTAATTATGAGAGGTAAATCGATTTAATTATAGCATAAATGTAATAATAATAAGAAAGAAGGAATATTAATTAAATAGTATGATCATTTAATTAATTTCAATAAGATAGAGAATAATTAAGTAATGATTAGTTATTTAATTACTTTGTAGGTGAATAATTGATGAAATATTAAGTAATTAATTAAAATCGCATAATTTAGGAATTTATAGAGAAATGATGATTTTGAATTTAGAATATAGTAGAATGATACAAATTGATTAAATAATAAAGATTATTTAACAATTTAAGATGAATGTGAGTAAACTTATTGTGTTAGAGCAATTGGTCATTTTTAAGTGTCTACAGTATGTCCCTGAAGGAGCAATTAGTTTCTTATTTTAATATTTATAGAATCTTAAACCATGAAATTGTATTTAAATTTAACAAAACTATAATCAAGTGTGTACACATAAAAATCATGCAATTTAATCTATAATATTTTTAAACATTAGATATCAAACATAGCTTAAGTATATAACAAGATATTTAAATATTGAACATTAAATATAATAATAAATTAACACAAAAACATGTACACATATGTTACATGTAGTTAAATTTTCACTTTCATGCATAATCAATAACATAGCGCACATACACAAAATTTATATTTGACAATAGATTTAAACAAAATAAATTTTTCACTTATCACAGATTCAAACATGTATATACATACTTGGTCATGTTATTCATCTAGATAGAAAATTATGGTACCATGTTCAAGCAATGCTCATTTTCTTCATTTAGGGTTTTAATGTGGTTTTCAATGACCTCAATGTGTTTGTTTTATTTTTCAAATGTAGGTAGGTGGGCCCATTTAATCAATTATAAACTAGGACCTCGTGAAAATTAAAAGGTAACAATATATAAGTATGGATATCATAAAAGAAAACCCTAAACCTATTTAAAAGTAAGATTATAAACTATGACTGTTAGAACTAGCGGTTGTTGCACCAAAAGATTGACCTATTAATGCCCGATACAGCCACTAGACATATAGAAGCATAGGAGGAAGTTAAGCTATGTCACAAACCTGAGCACTGCACTGAAAAACTAAGGAGACCAAGGGCATAATCAACCTTCTCACCATTTTAACAGTCCTCCCCAGCGCGAGCGAGGGATTTGAACCTGTGACCAAGCTCTAATACTACTTGTTACAACTAGGGGCTACCGTTGCACCAAAAGATTGACATGTTAATATCTGATACAACCACTAGACATATAGAAGCACAAGAGGTGGTTAAGCCATGTCACAAACCTGAGCGTTGTGTTGAACATCCAAGGAGACCAAGGGCGCAATCAACCTTGCTCACCATTGTGACAAGGACCTCATGAACACTTATAAAGTAAAAACATGTAAGGGTGGATTTCATTAAAGTAAACCCTAAACCCTAAAACTATTTAAAAGTAAGATTATAAACCAGAACCTCATAAACACTTAGAAGGTAAAAAATGTATATAACGATGGGTGCCATAAAAGTAAACCCTAAACCTATTTGAAAGTAAGATTATGAGTAATTTTACACTCCAATAAATAATTAGAAATACACTTGATGAATAAGAGAATCTAATAAATCTATAATCCTAATTATGATTTATTAGTATGAATATATGATCAATTATCCCTATTTTTTACATTATTCATTCTATCATGTAGAACTTAGTTCTATTAGTTATACAATCAGTGTTATCTAATATTTTCTCACTACATTAAATGAACATACTAGGGTTATTCTATCATGTAGATCTTAGTTCTATTAGTTATACAATTAAGGTTAAATTAAATGAACATATTTTAATGTTATTTTTTTAATGTCATGATAACATTGAGATAATATGATTTATGTTATGTTCAAATATTTTGATAATTAGAATGGTTAGCATGGCTTTGATAGTAGTATGACGACAATTAGTTTAATTTTTATGGTTTTATTAATTTTTCCATTTTAGCTAAATTTTATAATTAATTATTTATATTCTTAATTTAAACAAATTTTACTATTTCCCTTTTTTCAACTTAAAATATATTTTTTATATTAAAAGAAACAAAAATAAAAAGAAAATTGTAACACAATAATATATTATTGAAGTTATCGAATAAAATCAATAGTTTTTGTACTTTCATGTTGAAATCACAAACCACAAAACATGTATGTAACTAAAAATATGATGGTAGTTAATATTTAGTGTAAGAAATCAAAAATGATGCTTGATTGAAGAAGATTCTAGGTTGTAAAAGGTGAAGCTAAGAAGATAAAATAAAAACCAAAGAACATGCCAAAATAGTGTTTGTAGTCGTTAACCTTACTCTAACTAAAAATTTAAAAGTATCATGTCACCTAAGTATTATATATGAATCATTGTTTTTGATTGAGGCAAAAATAGGTTTTAAAGGGACCCAAAACCATTTAAAAAGAAGTTACATCAGATATAACAATAAAGCTTCCCAAAGACAAAACATTGTTGGAAGACCAGCAGAACAATAAAAAAACTGCAGAAAACCAGCACACTGAAAACACCAGCAAAACTAGCACACAAGAATAACCAACAAAACTAGCACGCTAACACCAAAGAAACCAAAACCAAAAAATAGGAACAGGAGCCCACTAGGAAAGATCCTTCAAAGTCCCCTTAACCTCTTCCTTCAGGGAATTCATCTTCTTCACAGTAACCTTCATATCCTTAATGTCCTTGGGAACAACAACCACTTTTTTCTTGAGGATCACCCTAGTTCTCTTTCCTGGTCCCTCGTTATGAGCTACCACCTCTTCAGTATCATCCAGCTTCACAATATCCTTCTCCACTAGGGGGATCTCCAATTCAGCATCCATGACTTTAATATTCTTGACACAAACCTTCAAACCCTCATGCATATGTTGAAGAAGTTTCTTTATGGTGTTGTTAGTCTTCTCCCACTTTATAGTAAGCTCCTCGAGCTTCCTATCTATAGTAGTCATCCTATTGTTATCACCAGAAAAGTGACCCAGCACCTTATTCTTCTCTTCCACAATCCACTGCCCCTCCAAATTCTAGGTATCCATTTCCTCTTGAAGATTATCCAACTTAGCATTAAGAGCCCTGTACTTGAGGCTAAGCTCTTTAATTTCATGAAATATCCATTTATCCATCCTGAAGGAGTACATCGACTTAGCTTTGGCAGTTTTAAGCACACCCAATGTAAAATCCCTCTTATCTTTCAGATTCTCAGGAAAAAGATGAATTGAAGCCTCTTTATGCCCAATAAGGCCCCTTTGGAATTGAAGCCAGAATCCTTTGAATTAGGATGTTATATCACCTTGTTTTGTTCCATAGAGTCATTGTATTCCATAAGAGTTGGAACTTTCTCATATTCCTTCTTCTTCTTACTGCCCTCCTCAAACTCCTAATGAATCTTCTTCTTCTCTAAATCGCAATGAGCTTGTGTTCCACAGTACCAATACCAGTATTCAGTGGACTGATGAAAATTAATCGCACCATCAAAATCACCAAGCTCCTTGTCATTGTCTTTCATATCCATACCCTCCTCACTGAAACCCTCAACCTCTTTACCTCCCATTAAAGAAACCTAATTTTCATCTTCAGTTTCCATCCCTTCCCCTTCCTGAAACCTGAGAATAGACTTTTGAGACATAGGAGTATCCACCGGGGAACCATTCCCCACAGACTCGGGTTTATTATTACCCCCTAAATACCATGCCATATTGCCAATTTTAGATTTTTTCATAGGAGTCAAGCTCTTGATCTTAGTACTCTCTTCAAACCCTTCCACCTTTATTTTTCCCCTATCAACCTTCTTTTGAATAGGTTTGGAGATACGCCTCTGAGATTTCTCCCTACAATACTCATATATAAGGAAAAGGATGCCTTCATGCAGCATGGGCTTTTTAGGGTTTTTCCTATTCTCCTTCATGCTACGATTAAGAGACTCAAGAAGAAAATGTGGGAAGGAGACAAGGATCTTGTGGCTAAAATAGTTTAATAGAGAAAAATGATAGCTATGAACCCTAGTGAAATGACCATCTAGGGTAAAATACTCCAAAATAACCTTTTAAACCATACCCCAAATAAGTTTAATTTGATTGATATCATAGCCCCCTCCCCCCCCCCCCAATTTTAACTAAAATCTCCCTTNCCCCCCCCCCCCCCCCCCAATTTTAACTAAAATCTCCCTTTCCTTATCAAATTTTTATAATTTTTTTAACAACTTTATCAGAGATTTTTCTATCTTTAACGAATTCCATACCAGTCAAAGGTAAACCAGCAATTTCCCCAATAAATTTCTCATTAAGAGAAGCCTTCACACCACACAAAGACACAATGTCATTATTCCAATTCTCAGCGAAGAGATTCATGATTTTCTTATTATAGCCTCACAAACAATCCAACTATGAAGTAACTATTCTCTTCCTGAGCTTATTCCATATAACTTCTTCTTTTTTCCATCCCTCACAAGTCACAGGTTCCTCTCTTTTAAGATCTCCACCCATGGTGTTCCTATCAAGCTCAGAGAAAGACACAAAATGGTCGTAAATCGAAATGCAACTCCAAATAGCTAAAAAACCCCATAAAATGAGTTTTTCATAAATTCTTTTGGTGATTCTATGCCCTTTAGGACGATGATGCAAGTAAGCTCTCCTATCAATGATCATATGTTTCTTTTCCATCATTAACTTTGATCATGTCAACCTTACTAATAATCTTTTCAAATCAAATGGGGGATAATAATTCCTCATTAGGTGTCTCTCGCTTGTCCAAGTCATCATGACTTCATATTTAACACCCAGATTAGCTAAGATATCAGCCGCCTTATTAACTTCATAAAAGGCATGTGATACATGATACCCTTCAAACTTTTGAATAATATTTTTGGCATCCTTAATAATATGTTCTCTGGTCCACGAGGGGTTAGGCTCCCCTTTAATACATTTTATGATGTTATTAGAATCACCTTCCAGCCATATTTTTTTTAATTTGATATCCCTAGCCAAAATAAGAGCTTGAAGAACATCCATAGCTTCATCCAAGTGGTTGGTTTGGATTCTCAAAGGCATGGCTATGGCCCCTAAAAAATTACCATATTGGTCCCTTATGACACAACCACATCCCACCTTGCTAGGATTACCTTTTGCAGCACCATCAAAGTTAATTTTGACCCAATACATGCGGTGGAGAATGCCAAACGCTTCCTTCCCTTCTCTTATCCTTATTGTTCTTTTTAGAATCAAAAGTCCATAAAGAGCCTTTTAAATTCAAATTCCTATATTGAGGATGTTTGTTAGAAAATATGGAAAAGTTCTCAACCACCCCTAATCATTTTCTCAGACACCGCCCAAGAGGTACAAACCTTCTCTCTAAAAATATGATTATTCTAGTCCTTCCAAATATACCATATAGTATGAGGAGAAGTAAGAGCCCAAAGAGTCTTAGTAGCCTCATTAGGGATCGAACAATTCCATTGATAGAAAAAATCTTGTAAATTACTAGGGAAAATCCAGCAAATATTTCATTTCTGAAGTAAGCGGGCCCAAACATCTTTGGAAAATTGACAATGTATAAGAAGATGCAAGGTCGACTCTTCATCAGAGTAACAAATATTACATCTGTTCGGCATACAAAAATCCCCTCTTACATAAATTATTCATAGTTAACACCTTATTTTGAAGAAAAAGCTAGTAGAAAATATTGATTTTCAGAATAAGAGGTTTCAACCAAGCTGTTGGTACTCTCAAATTTGGCACAAAATTTGGAGTGACCAATTTAAAATTTTCTCTAAGGCAAGGTGAGTACCCCTATAAACTCTTTGAAGAAGCCTATTTGGAATGCAAGTAAAATGTGACGTGATGATTTGTATGAGATACTGATTGTGAAGCATGTGCAAAATCTATCATGGAGTAAATGTAATGGGTCACAACTTTCAGATGTCAGTTTTCATATGTTTTGAAGAGGGTCATTCTGAGGTGTTCATTTAAATCTGCATTTTGCACATCGTCTGATTATAGCAAATGACCGACTTTGCATGCTTGCATCTTTGGTCAAATAAAGTTTCATGATATAAGGATTGTTCTGAGGTGTTATAGGCATGAAAGAGAAGCTCCCTTTCATTTGCAAATTCCTAGGAATTCATCTGATAAGTTGTCTAAAGCATTTCTGTTTGCAATTAATTAGGTTCTCAGAATGTAATTTGTAGAATTACTAAATAGTGTATTTTGAGCTTCTGCAAATTGTACCCGGTTGAATGTCCTGAAATAATTGACTTTTCCCCTGCATTGCAAACAAGAAAGTGTGGCTTCCTAAAGAGTTTCAGTCCTCATTCAATCCATTTGACCTCTTTGCCTGACCAATTCCAAATCCAATTGCTGCAATTCACTGAGTTTAAGTTTTGAAAGTTGTTAATTGCTAACTTTGCAGATTAATGCCAATTGATCAATTCATTTTCAGAATGAGCTACTTGAAGATTCATTTTCCATGGGTGAAGGTGAATCTATGTTCAGAGGTTCATATTCTTAGGTTTATTTTTGATGGGTTTATGAATTCAATTCCAAAGACAGTTTGTGCAGATTTCCAGTGTTAAATAAAGAAGTTTACAAAATGGTCACTTTCATAGAGTGATAACTTTTTATATGAAAGATTTTTTCAAGAACCGATTGTGGGACCATTCTCTTTGCATGTGAATGTACTACTTGAACTGATGGTGAAGTCTCAAAGCATGTTTTAGTAATCTTGAAATGGCCAATCTGAATGAGATTTATGTTGTTTCTGCATTTGCACATGCACTGTTTGCTGGAATTGCCAAAATTTGATCAGTTGCACCTTACACCTGAAGTTGAATCTGGCGAAGCCCTTTTGCATGCATATTCATTGTTGATGAATGAATCATTCTGTCAAGTGACGAATCCTCAAGAGTTAATCCAGTATCTTTGTAATTTGCATTTCTAGCAGGGTTTGCATATGTTTGAGTACTTCTATTTGCGGATTGGATAAAGTTGCCCACTTTGAATGTTATTATTTTATGGTTCTAGTGTTTTCGAGCAAATCCAATTGATGATCATACTCACATGCTGGAGATGAATATGTTTTCCAGTCCTCACACTTACAGAGGGTTTTCTAGTCAGTTTTAAAGTCCAGTTCCTGAGGCCATTTTCTATTTGCGGGACAAGTTTGCAAAGGTATACATGTTGATTCAAAATGATCTCCAATTCAACATTTTCATAATCCAATTGCACTAAAAGCTACATTTGGACAATATGGAAGGTGAAGATCAGTTTCCAATCATGGGTTCAAAACAAAAACTAATGCAATATTGTTTGGAAGGGAGCAACAATGATATTAAAACTAAATGCATGTCATATGCTGAAAACCAAAAGGAGTTGGTAGGTCAGCGTATGAAGAGAGAATTATTAAAAACTTTCATTTCAATGCAAGTTCAAATATAAAGGCCGATTAATGTCATGCTCATTAGAAAGCATAAAGAAGGCCTGTGCAGTGCATCTCCGAGCCAATGCTAATGACAAGTGCGAAACCAAATCTTACAATCTTTGCCATAACCGGCCAGTGCATGAAAAATAGAAGAAACTTGCGCAGATTAGGAGAGGCAAAGTAGTTGCAAAGAAAACATTTCATTACAAATGCCAATTCGCAGGCTTATGGCTTTCAAGTTTGCGTAGCATTTTGACTACTTATTTAATGTTGTTTAAAAGTAGCCTGCGTAGTGAAGTAGAAAGGAGAATGAAGACCCACGCATGGCAATGACAAAGTTATTTAAAGACTTTTTAAACTTGCAATGCGAAGTTCAATGTATGCGATGATTGAAGGAGATAGAACATTGCAAAAAACAAAACCATTGCATGTTTGTCATATGTTGCGCTCTATATACAAAGAGAAGACCAGTGTGGGGCCATGGAGACCAGCTAGTATGCCAGACAAAGAAGTCTGTGCAATTTGTAATTAAACATTGCAATTTGGAGAAGAATTTGATTGGAGGATCCCACGCCATAGAAAAGAGTAAAACCAGCGCATGAAAAGATCTACACCAAGTACCCTACGCAATATTAGTAAGGATATCCTGCGCATAACATAGTGGAGGCGTTTAAATACAAAGACAAATGCAATTTGCAGCATAAAACCAATGAATGGCTGCGAGGTTTTAGGAGGCCAAAGCCATTCATGTATTGTGCACCATAGGTGAGCCATAAAAAACTGATGGAAGTGCGGAGAGTGGTTAGGAAATCCTACGAAGATAGGCGTAGTGTTGATCAAATAGTGGCAGTGTTATTGGCCACCATGACATTTACAATAGCCTTCACGGTCCCAGGTGGGTTCCAAACAAACACAAAGAAAAAAGATGAGCTGGCTGGGGAGCGTTGTTCTCCTTTCTTTCACGTCATTTAATCTATTCCTTATATTGGACTGCGTAGCCTTCTTCCTCTTCATCTGTATACTGCAAAAGATGATTCCAGAGCATGCCACAGGGGACACTAGTGTTCATGACCACCATCAATTCACTGTTTTGCTGCAGCGTGAGCTTCACGGCTTTTGGGTTTATGGCTACAGTCTACACCATACTAGGACGTAAGATGGTGATTTTTTCTTGGGTGATTTTCCAAGCATTGAGAAATGGAAGCAAAATCACGCAGCATACCAGAGGAAGCTTAAAAAACTGGAAAAATGGAAAAATGGCATTATCCCACATTGGGGGGGGGGGGGGGGGCAGAGGGTGGCGGTGGGATTTTTTAATCTTTTTATATGCCAGCACTTACTTAACATCATAAGTAAAGAACCAAGAGGCCTTGGTGGGCCCCTTGGCTGGAGGACTCAAGATGCCAGTGGGCCCCAATAATTTTAAGACAAAATGCAAAAAAGGTTTTAAAACACTCAAAAACTTAATCCCACATTGTTGGTGTGAGCGGAAAATAAGTGTTTAGAAGCAAAAAGGCTCACAAGGTAATATGAAGAGAAGCTTGAAGACTCGACACCTACATGAGCGCAGGTGGTGCCTTGAAGTGCATGCCAGATCGACGAAGGGCAAAACACCTAATTTTGATGGACCCCGCAAGGATGATGTGGCGGGTGAGTTGGCCGAGAGGCTTGCTGCAGGGAAGATAAAGATAAGTGATTAAGTCATGCCGACATGTGGTAGTGAAGACAATGGGCCGACAGTGAGGCGACGAGGTGGAGGTGATGTGGCAGCGCGCTGGATGGGCCTGTTAGATGGGCACAGATCCCGAGGTGGAAAGACGGTTCACTTATAAGAAAAAAGGCTCACAAGGTAATATGAAGAGAAGCTTGAAGGCTCTGCACCTGCATAA
>MU225905.1:2095793-2111348 GCA_018584345.1 Thuja plicata
CTGAATCACCCCCCCCCCCCCCCTCGTTATTCTAATAAGTGGTATGAGAGCTTTGGTTCTTGGAAGAGAGTTTAAAGACTTAAGTTAAAGATCACAAGATGAGTAAAAGGGATGTGCCTAAGTTGAACAAGGACAACTTTGCATCATGGAAAAGTAGGATAAGACTTCATCTATCATGTATTGGAAATAATGTCACGCAATACTTGGATATTGGATATGTTGCACCTATTGGACCTCTGATTTTTTATCAATCAAGAGAGAAACATGAACACAATTCTATGATGATAGAACTTGCTTCTTCACTATCCGATGCCAAATTTGAAGATGTGAAATCATGAACCTCTGTAAAGAAAATATGGGACAAACTCAAGCTAGTACATGGAGGAGATACAAATATTCTGAGAGCTAAATCTGAAAGCCTAAGAGGAAATTTTGATGACCTTAGAATGAAAGAAGGAGATAATATCACTCAGTACAGTAGCAGAATCAAAGAAGTTGTTAATGCTATCTATGGAGTAGGAGGAGTACTTGAGGAAGAAATAATTATAAGTAAAATGCTATTTATGCAATTAGAGTATCTATAATTCAAGAAATGAGAGCAGTAGAAAATAGCAATGTTAATCTTGATAGTTTGATTGGTAGACTTATTTCATTTGAGATGAACAACTATGACAAGAGTGTCTTAGTTAATATTGATTCTACATTCAAATATTCTCTGAAAATAAGAAAATCTAGTCACAAACAAACTATTAGAAATGATAGTGATAGTGATGAACAAGAACTTGGTGAACTTGAAGCACTAATGGCTAGAATATTACATGGAGGTAAAGGAAGATATAAATTTAAATTATCATTGGTTTATTTTAATTGCAAAGAAATTGGACATTTTGACAAATCTTATGAAAATAAGTATGAAAGAAGTGATGATCAAGACTACAAAAGCAACCGACACTCTAACAGAAGAGATAATCGAGACTACAAGGAAAAAGGCAAGAAGGTTGGTTACCTGGTTGAGAACAAATCTAAAAATTCTACCACTGATTTTGATGAAGATGTTGAGGTAGTATTTGTTGCTAGGAAGATGATTCAGACGAAGAAGAAAGGTATGTTGAAACTGCACTCATATCTAAAGTTAGAAAAAATTATGTCTAGATTATTGATATTGGTTGTACTCATCACATGACTAGAGATAAATAAAATTTTGAAACTTTTGAATATGATAATGGTGGATCAGTTAGGATGGGTAATGACTCACCTTTCCTAGTTGAAGGAAAAGGAACCATCATGTTGAATAATTTGATCAGATGTGGAAATGCATATTGGGTGAAAGGACTTAACTATAATTTGTTGAGTGTTTCACAGCTGAACAACACAGGACACCGAGTTGAATTTGAGAATAAAAAGGCAAAGATCTATAATGGAACATGAAAGTTGATTGATACTGGTGAGAAAACAAAAGGTAATCTATTCTATCTTGACAATACTGAGACCACTTTTTTATTGTCTAGAAATGAAGACGTTTGGTTGTGGCATAAAAGGTTATGTCATGTGAATTTTGACAACGTTGTTAAGATAAGTAATAAAATAAATTAAGAGGTTTACCGAGTATGTCAAAGCCTGTCCATGTCATATGCAAGAATTGTCAAAAAGGAAAAATGACAAAGTCTAGTTTCAAGAGAAAAACCTACACATCTAATGCTATTCTAGATTTAGTCCATACTGACTTATGTGGACCAATGAGAACAAAGAGCTATTAGGTGATAGATACTTCATTCTATTTTTTGAGGACTATTATAGCATGATGATAGTCATGTTCTTAAAAGAGAAATCCAAAGCATTTAAGATGTTTAAATGGTATAAAGGAAAAGTTGAAAAACAAAGTGAAAAAGAAATGAAATGTTTAAGATCAGATAAAGGAGGAGAATTTATTTATGATGAATTCACTAACTTTTGTAATGAGCATGGGATTGCAAGACAAGTTTCTGCACCAAAAACACCACAACAAAATAGGATTGTTGAAAGGAGGAATAGGTTAATTTTTTACTATTCCAGAACACTAATGATTGAAAAAGGCATCACACAAACATTCTGGAGAGAAGCTATAAGTATTGTTGTCTATACACTAAACCGAGTTCAATTAAAGAAAGACACCAATAAGACACCTTATGAGCTATGGTATGGATACACACCAAATGTGAGTTACTTTAGAATTTTTGGAAGTCAATGTTGTATAGCAAAAGATGATAGAAATGGGAAAATTGACACTAAAAGTGATGAAGGAATATTTCTAGGATATTCTACTAAAAGCAAAGCTTATAAATGTCTGAACAAATCCTCAAACAAAATTATTGAAAGTGCAAATGTTAAAGTGGATGAATTTGCTAAGAAAAATGATGAGGAAAGAAGAAAGGAACTGGAAGATTACAACTGATTTGTCTACATTGAAGAACCTGACACCTTTCCCGAGTGATAGGACAATGCAACCGAGAAATAGGCTGCACACACTAAGAATCAGGAAAATGCTCACAATGATAAACCAAGTGATAATGAAGATCACAATGATGATCAGAATGAAGAGCATAGATCTAAACTTTTACTTGCTAAATATGTCAAAAGACACCATCCACGGGACCAAATCATTGGAGATAAAAGCTAGAATGAGAACAAGAAGTAAGTCTCTTAACACTAGATGTTTGATTTGTGATTTTCATCCTAAATCTGTTAATACTACACTTAAGAATCAAGAATGGGTTAGTGAAATGAATGAAGAGATTGAGCAGATTGAGAAGAATAAAACATGGACATTAGTACCTATACCGAGTGATAAAAATGTCATTGGTAGAAAGGATTTTTAGAAACAAACTGAATGAGAATGGAGAAGTCACAAGGAAACAAAGAAAGGCTGGTATGCAAAGGGTATGCACAAGAAGAAGGTATTGACTATGGAGAAACCTTTGCACCCGTTGCTAGACTAGAAGGAGTAATAATTCTACTTGCTTATGTTTCTTTCAAAGGATTCAAAGTATACCAAATGGATGTTAAATTTGCATTTCTAAATGGAATACTAGAAGAAGATGTATACATTGAACAACTTGAAGGGTTTGTTGATCCTAACAAGAGGAACGTGGTTTTTAGACTACACAAATCCTTGTATGGATTAAAACAAGCACCGAGAGCATGGTATGAAAGACTTCACTCTTATCTCATTAGTATTGAATTTTTTAGAATAAGTGACAACAATAATTTATATTTGAAAGGAGATACTGATGATAAGATTTTGATTGTTGAGATATGTGTTGATGATATCATATTTGGAGGTAATGATAGGCTATGCAAGTCATTTGCTGATGAAATGAGAAAATAATTTGAAATGTTAATGTTTGGAGAGATCAATTTTTTTCTTTGTCTATAGATTCTACAACAGGATGAAGGCATCTACATCACACAATCCAAATACATCAAAGAATTTATGAAGATATTCAAGATGGAGGACTCAAAACTAGTTGGAACACCTATCGAAACTAGATGCAAATTGAAAAAGGAAGAAAAGAAAACTGAGGTAAATTAGACCTTATACAGATCTATGATTGGCAAACTAATGTATGTTGTACACACTAGACCATATATAGCACATGCAGTTGGTATAGTTGCAAGATTCTCTACTAATCCAAAGGAATCACACATGACTATTGTTAAAATAATTTTGAGATATCATAAGAATACCAAAGACTATGGTTTGTGGTATAATAAAGAAGGAAAATTTGAACTACAAGTTTATACCAATGTTGATTGGGATAGAAACATAGATGATAGAAAGAGCACTACAAGTGGAGCATTCTTTATGGGTGACAGACTTGTCACATGGATAAGTAAAAAGAAAGGATGCATATCACAATCAACTGCAGAAGAAGAATATGTGGTTGTTGCTGAAAATTTCTCTAACATTGCATGGATCAAGCAATTTCTAAAAGGTATGAATGAAGAAATTATTGACCTAGTAACTATCTATTGTGATAATACTAGTATTATAAACATCTCAAAGAACCCTCTAATGCATGCTAAGACAAAGCACATAGCTATTAAGTATCATTACTTAAGGGAACAAGTACAAGAGAAAGAGATGATACTAGAATATGTACAATCCAAAGAACAATTAGCAGACATATTCATAAACCCATTTCCAAAAGATACATTTGAGTACCTGAGGAATAGACTAGTGGTTCAACCCTTTTCTACTGGTCACTAAGATGACTAGAAGGTTGCATTAGCCTACACATTATCAGAAGATTAATTTTGTTGATGCAAGCTAAGTTCTAGACTACAATGACATATCAATACAAGAAGGTACTTATCTGAACCACACACTAGAGATATTGTTGGCTACTACAGAGTTGTATTGTGGATTGAGAGGAGATTCAATGATATATTGTTTGGCATTGTTGTCCAAGGGAGAGAAGAATTCAATGAAGTATCCATCAGTGAGAGAAATTTCATATCCGTCAGGGAGAAGAACATCATTCAAAGGGAGAGAAAGATCAGAGAAAGAAGTTTCTACAAAGGGAGAGAAAGATCCAATTATGATGAAGAGAAAAGTTTCTACAAGAAAGGGAGAGAGAGATTCAGAAAATCAAATTGATACACCTATCCATTAAAGGGAATAAAGAAAGGGAGAGCACACAGAAGAATCAAATCTAAGCTAGAAGAGCTTATCGAGATTTAGTTGAATTGGTTATAGAACAATAAGTTTTTTATGATATGGTAGATTTCATATTTTGTTGCCATCAATGCCAAAGGGAGAGATTGATGAACTATAACTGATTGAATGTATGAAGATGATAAGTTGATGATCACTAAGCTGCAAAAGTGAATGCAAGACATTAAATCAATTAATATATTGTATTTTGATTGATTTCAACTTGATATGTTTTGATTGGTCATACACGTATCATTGTAAACTTAAAAGAGTTGAAGAGACAAAGTTTATGTAGTCAGTAAAAGATAAAAGTTTAGTATACACCGAGTGATAGTAAACACTAACAAATAGTGAACACCGAGTAGTTCATAGTGTATATTGAGCACCATAGTAACTGAGCAAGTGGTTATCGAGCAAGAGATATTTAGTGAGCATTACTAAATTTATTACCGAGGATAACTAAAGTCAGTAACCGAGCTAACTGAAGTTGTTAACCGATCAGAACTAAAGATAAAGAACGACAAAAAACACTTACCTGGTAGGAGCTATATTTAGATTGACTGGTTGATTGCTTTATTTGTAGACCTTATGGAAAGACATGTTGTCAATTAGTGTCAAAACACTTAGTCATCCAGTATTACCCAAGTGATCAATGTGACCCAAGTGATCAGTGTGACCCAAGTGATCAACATTGCCCAAGTAACTAGTATCGCCTGAGTGATCAGCATATCTCAAGTATCAATATATCACCTGAGTAGACTTTTGGACCCAAGTGATAGTATTGGACCAACTTTACATATATTATTTAATATCATTATGTCTAATGGAAGCCGACCTATGAAGTTAATTGTTTTGGATAAGATATATATATGTAAGACACTTTGTTTATCCAAAATGTACAAAAAATATATATGTATGAGTATATATGTGAATATGAAGTTGCATATTGATTAGAAGATTGCAGAATTATAAAGTACAGTAGAGACTATCCATCACAGTCAGGTGATTAGTTATAAATCAAAGGATCTTATTCAGCAAATCAGAGTTGCTTAAGAAAATCATCTACTAGTTCATTCTAACAGGTGGATCAACAAAATCCTCTAACCAGGAGGACCTAACAGTCCTTTGTAAATCTCTTAACAGAGTTGCATTACTTTTGTATTGTATCAAATCCTTTAACAAGGTGGACTTAATAGTCCTTATTTCTCTTAACAGGGCAGGCCATCAGAAGTGGTCAATGTAAGCTCTAACAGGCTAAATTTATACTGCAGTACTAAATCTTGTGGGTACCGTCCCCACCCTAGTTTTACTTTCTATTTGGAATGTTTTTGGGTAACCAAATATTGTTTCATGTGTTGTGTATTATTCTTTCCTTTCAGTTCTATGCATGCAAATCATATCAAATAATCTAAATTGTGAATAAAGAATATTAAGTTTTATTGGTTCTTGATTCACACCCNTTGATTCACCCCCCCCCCCCACCCTCTGCTCATTCACCTCACATGTAATATATTTCCAAAATTGTGTATAAGATCTAAAGGTTCTCTAACATAAGTTTAACAACTTGAGAAAATATCAGAGGCAATGGAAGTATATAGACTGGAGAAATCCATTGAAAATGAAAAGATAGATCTACAAATGGCCATGGATCAGATCAAGAAACTCAAAGAGCAGCTCTCTCTTTCCCTGAAAAGAAGAAAAGATTTAGAAACAGAAATGAATGACAGGAATTACATAGAAGAGAGAATTGAAGATTTTTGCAAAGATAGAAGCTCTGAAGAAGATGATGTAGCCATTGAAGACTTGCTTGCAAAGAATCTCAATCCACATGAAGAAGTCAGAAAGTTGAAAAGAGAACAAGAAGTTCATTCAGTCAGACTATGTGAAGTCATAGAAAAAAAGAATCAAGAAGAAGATGAATGAAATTTGGCACAAGAAGATAAGAGATTGTTGAGTACAAGATTAGAAAAAAAAAGAAAATAAAATCCATCATTTGTCACTCCAACCAGAAAATTTGGAAAATCAACTCAATAATACAAATCAAGAAGTTATCAACCTAAGGATAGAAAACAAAAGAATGTCAGAATGATCTCAAAGCTAAAAGGAAAACCAATGAAAGTATGATGAATTCAAAAGGTAGTATAGATCAGTTAATAAAAATTAGACATCATGGACAGACTGGACTAGGTTATATTGAACAAGGTGAATCCTCAAAGCAAGGAGCCCAAAAGAACATGAAACCTACTTGTAACCACTGTGGTAAGTTAGGACATACATCAAATAAATGTTGGAGAAATGGAAAATAAAAATTTAATGGTAAATGCTACAGTTGCAAAAAACATGGACACAGAGCAAGTGAATGCAGTAAGAAACCTAAGTTTGAAGGAAAATGTTTCAAATGTAACAAACAAGGTCATAGATCATTCGAGTGCAGAACTAAGAAATGGAACCCTGCTGAACAATTGGCCAAAGAAATTTTTGGATGGGATTACAACACATGGTATAGATTTTTTCATTGTGGAGAGTATGGACACATTGGTGCAAATTGTACAAAAACTCACCTCCGAAGAAGAAATCCTACTAAGAGATGTTATGTGTGTAATCAACTCGGTCATCTAAGTAGAAATTGTATGAACGAAGAAAAATTGGATACTAGTTTTGAGAAAGGCAAACCAAAGGTCTCAGAAATCAAAAATCAGATGAATAAACAGTGGGTAAGGAAATCCTTTGAAAGTTCAGACCAAATAAATGAAGGATCAAATGGCACCCAAGATAGTGAGTTGGGTGGATCTACCATCACAGAATAGAGATGCAAGGAAATGTCTGGAACTATGCATTCAAGCCATCATACATTAGTTCCAGATATGCTAGCAATTCCAAATCTACATATTGATGCATTAGGACATATTATGGTGCTAACTGAGTCAGTATCTCAGTTGCACCTGAGTTACTCTAGCTTAACTGAGCTGAGCCAGGTTGTATAAAAATTGGAAAGTTAGTTTTCGTTGAGCTTCCGAGTAAGCCTGGGAGAACTACCTGAGCTATGCCAGCTAGTTTGTATGGAGCATTTAATGAAATACTCTAACAGTAATAACTCTTATAAATGATGAATTAGAAAGGTTATTGTTTACAAATATTTCAATTTGCAGAGCAATACAGAGCCCTTAGTGATTCAGATTGAGCTTGTGTTTGAAAGAAAAGTTTGATCAAATTCTCCGAACGATATGGCATCCATATCCAGCAGCAAAGTTAAGAAAGGATCAAAAATGTTGGTAAGAAATGATGTTTGTAACCCTCCAGAGTTTAAGCTTCATCCAGCAGTAGCAGAGGAAATAGATCCTTTGGGATCTCATTCCCTAATTCCTCCAAGGGTATTACTGGTCAATGACATTCAAAGCTTCTATCATTGTAATATCCAGGAGCTTGGAACAATTGAGATGAATTCGCCATATGAGAAATTGTGCGTAGGGGGGAATTTGAAGCCCGAGCACAAGCATCTAGAGTTTAAATGTTTAACCCATGTCCTGCACATGCTGAAGAATTTCCAAATCAAATGGATCAGATTCGTTCTTAGTTGCATTCATGACATGTAGCTATGGTTGGAATAGCCTATAAAGATCATGAAGACAATGATACACTGAGTAATAGGGTATCCCATGATCGACAAAGCTAAGGCCACCAAAACCCTAACCAAAGATAAGCTAGCTGAGTTAACTCTTTCTTAGTGGGATGGCAAAGGCATGAGACTAAATGGAGTAACTAACATGGAATTGAAATTTTGGATTCATGTGATAGATCACAAGATATATAGTTCCAGCAAACCTAATAGTGTACCTTGTGAAGCTGTGGACTTAGCATACAAAGTGGTGAAAAATAATCTAGAATTTGACCTAGCTTAGTTGCAACTCATCCAGCTAAGCAAGAATATGGAAAGCATCCGGGCATCCAAAACAAATCCATGTAAGTTTGGTTCTCTCCTGGTATGCATATTCTTTTATGTTCAAAAGTTCTTTCCTTCCTAGGGGATAGTAGCATGGAATAAGGATAGACCCATAATTTATCAGATAAATGAATTCATAGATAAGTTAGGAGATAATTTTTAGAATATCATGGATGGATATTTTGAGAATTTCAGACAGAAGATGCAGAGAAGATACAAGATTCCTAAACAACTAGTTGAAAATTATAAGGATGATGTTAGTTTTATAGTTGATTGTGATAAGTTTTGCATACAAGCTATAAAACCTAGGGTTGCATGGGTAAAACCTCTTGCATATGAGACTAATCTCAAGGAACCATACTTTGGTACCTATAAAGAAGAAAAGAGTGGGATATCTATAGAGATATAGATTCCTAAGATTTTAAAGAGAGGAAAGAAGAGGTTAGACAATTTTGAAAAGAAATATGGAAAGACCTTCGACTCTCCTTCTATCACTAAAAGTAAAGATGGTACAGTTAAGATAGAAGATGATGAATCTGAGAAAGAAGAGGAAGAGGTAGAAGTAGAGCCTCCTAAGAATAAAAAGAGGATAGCTCTCAAAAGAACACCTAAATCCCCCACACATATCCTCACTACCAGCAAAAGAAGGAGATCAAGAAGGAGACTTGTATTGGGTAAAGATGATGATGATGATGATGATGATGATGATGATGATGATGATGATGATGATGATGATGATGATGAAAAAGTGGATATAGTTGTCTTCAAGAAACCACCACCACTTGAGAAAAATATTGAAAATCTGAAAGGAGGTAGTGGTATGGATTCTCTTAAGTCATTGAATTATGCTTCAAGGACTAAGGAGGAATAGAAGAAGATAGAGGAAGAAGTTCTGGAGAAAATGGCTAAATGGAAATATGACCCCTCCGATTTGAAGAGTCATATGACAAAAGATTTGTTCAAGGTAGTATCTATTCCCTGGCACAATGCAGTCATAACTTTAAAAGACATAAGGGAACAAACATTAAGTTAAGTCATGATTTTATGAAGAACAAAGAGATAAAAGAGGCAATGACAAAATATGAAAACAATCATACTCAGGACTTTCCAAATACTGAACAAAAAGATAGAAGATATTGTGAAGTCTGCCACAATAGTGTGGAGATCTATATTTGAAGTGGAAGGAGATGATAAGGTAGAAGTACCAAGCACAGACCCTCCTGAACAAACCAATGATGATACATTACCCAAGGTACAGACAATTGAGAGCCTAATGCTGAGAAGATTGTAGTAGAAGTGATGGAATCATTGCCCCAATCACCTATCCAGAGCATATTGTCTCCGAGCAAATACAAGGTTACAGACTCAACTTCTTAATGAGTAGGAACCGAGTAATAGGCTCCACCTATTACTGGGCCAAGCACAACCGAGTCACAGATGGACAAGGTAAATTTATCCAGTATTGATTCTTCAGTTAACCTTGATTCAACAATTGATATAGTAAAGGTCAATGATCTAATCCAATTGAATACTGAAGCACAAGTTGAGGATAGAAAAGGTAAGGAAATTGTTCCTTCACCTAACCCCAAGATCAAAGGTAAGGAGAAGGAAGTGAATAATGATGAGATTGATCTAGAAGAATATTTTTTGATTCCAAATTAGGATCTTTCCAACTTATCAGTAGAGAAAATGGATATACTTGGAGAACTATGGAAGAAAAGAGCAATCCAAAAGAAGCTCCGAGAAGAGAAAAAGAGGAACAGAGTACTTGAAGATATAAAAGGGATATTCCAAGATGCACTATAGATTGAATTCAATGAGAATGACTCCATTATGGATCAACTTGTTGACATAGTCCATAAGTTTAATGAAGACATGAATGGTGAGGAAAAACTGCTTGAGAAAGCAGAAAAAAATTTTGAAAACAAGGTTCTAGAGAATGTTGCAAAGAAGATTGTAATTGACCAGGTGTAGCTAACCAATGTTATTGGCACTCTAGAAACCACCGTGACCAATTTAGTAGCATTATTTGTAAAGTTGAGTGATAACTCTAACTTTACTATGGAGATAAAGAATAAGTTAGCGAAGATTGATGCATATCTGAAGGAAAGTGCAAAGCAATTGGCACTTGATCCAAGCACAAGCTCAGCACACTTTTTGAAGATCAAATATCTGACCAATCTACATACTGATTTATTGAGAGAAGAAGCAAGGACTAGAGAATCTCTTATAGCCATTCAGATCCAACTCCTACCACACATGGTTGCAATGTAGAAATGCATCACACGTGCCAAGACACTCATCCATAACAATAATTTCTCAGTTGCAGAACTTATGATAGAGTTGTCAGCTGAGCTACATATAGAATTGCACATCATGAAGGTGCTACAGGACAATTGGGACAACACTCTGTCTCAAATTTTGAAGGTACATTGTGATTTCCTATCCTACTTTGGAATTACCTTATAGATATAGTTTGGCATTTTTTTCAAAAACAAGGGGAAAAGGTCATTGCATATACATTGAGGAAATACATGCACAGTTGAGTAGAGAAGAAGATATACATTACAAAAACAATTTTGAAAAATTAAAAAAAATAGAATCAGTTGGACCTGAGCAGCAGAATAGATGTCAAAACCTGAGCAGATAGTAAGGGGGATTTTTGACTTATCAGATTCAGAGTACAATGATAAGTGTTTTTGTCACTAATGCCAAAGAAGGGATTATAGACCTTATGGAAAGACATGTTGTCAATTAGTGTCAAAACACTTAGTCATCCAGTATTGCCTGAGTAATTAGTGTGACCCGAGTGATCAATATTGCCTGAGTGATCAGTGTGACCCGAGTGATCAGCATTGCCCAAATAACCAGTATCACCCGAGTGATCAGCATATTGCCCGAGTACCAGTATATCACCCGAGTAGACTTCTAGACTTGAGTGATAGTATTAGGCTGACTTTTCATATATTTCTTAATATCATTATGTCTAATGGAAGCTGACCTATGAAGTTAATTATTTTGGATAAGATATATATGTGAGATACTTTGTTTATCCAAAATGTATAGAAAATATATATGTATGAGTATATATGTGAATATGAAGTTGCGTATTGATTAGAAGATTGCAGAAGTATAAAGCACAATAGAGACTCATCCATCATAGTCAGGTGATTAGTTATAAATCAAAGGATCTTATTCAGAAAATCAGAATTGCCTAAGCAGATCATCTACTAGTTCATTCTAACAAGTGGATCAAAAAAATCCTCTAACCAGATGGCCTAACAATCCTTTCTAAATCTCTTAACAGAGTTGCATTACTTTTGTATTGTATCAAATCCTTTAACAAGGTGGACTTAACAGTCCTTATTTCTCTTAACAGGGTAGGCCATCAGAAGTGGTCAATGTAAGATCTAATAGGCTAAATTTATACTGCAGTACTAAATCTTGTGGGTACCATCCCCACCCCAGTTTTATTTCTATTTGGAAGGTTTCTGGGTAACCAAATATTGTGTCATGTATTGTGTATGATTCTTTCCTTTCAGTTCTATGCATGCAAATCAGATCAGATAATCCAAATTGTGAATAAAGAAGATTAAGTTTTATTGGTTCTTGATTCACACCCCCCCCCTCTTAGTCACCTTGCATGTAATATATTTCCAACATTATTTTCATTGATCAATTAAACTAAAGAAAGGAAAGAGATTTAAAGCATGTTTTACTCACAGCTATCATGGAGAGATTTGTGGAATAAAACTGAAGGAGAGCTTTACAGAGTAAAGAAAACATGGCAAGCTTTACGAATCAAGAAGTGATATACGATGAAAATAAGGAAATTGAGCGGCTAATCGTGTCTATATAAAGAGAAAAATAATTCATTATGAGAGAGAGGAATGCTGAATATAATTATGGTGAAGATAGAAGTCTTCATGCATATCTGATACAGACTGAAGAACAGAGCCAAGAAATTATGCATACACCAAGCAATAGAGGATAGAGAATTCACCGATCAGAACAAAGAAGAGAGAAAAGGAACTGAAGAGCATATTGATTAGAGAGGTATTACTGGACTAACAATAGATCTAAAAATATGCAAGTTAATGTTGTATTATTGAACAGATCATTTACTATATTAGTTTAACCATTGATTCAGAAAATCTCTTAACCGAGAAGGATTTAACCATCCTTAATGTATTGAGATACTCAAGAGTATCAAAAGGTTTTCTTGTTGACAACATAGTGAATGCTAGGTTAAAAGACAAACTATTAGGTTTAAATCCTCTAACAAGGTCACACTTAACAGTGTGTTGTAACATTTAACAGGGTTGGCTCTTCACCTAGCTCACTTCAGAAGAGTGAAAATTTTGGGTTATCAGTCCAAAGTGGGTTTTTCCCTTAACAGGGTTTCCACGTTAAAAATCCATGTGTCAAATGTGTATTTATTTCATGTATTGATAGTTTACTTTACACATTACTAAAATTGGATTGGTTGGTAAACACTAAGTTTAATTGCTGCTACTCGATAAAGTCTAGAAAATATAAATAGTATATCTTACCGAGCAGTATATATTTAAGGCATTGATATTGATGGACTGAAAGATAACTAGAGGGTATTATGTTTAAGAAATAAGTTTTGGTCTTGTTAGCACTGTGTTGAAAATTTTTTGAATCCCTTGGTCTTATCCTTTTCCCAGGTTTTCCTATTTTCAAATCTTGTGTTTTACCGCTCAAAACAAGTCAATCACTTTTTTGAAGTCATGTTTTAACCTTAGTCTCTTACTCGCATCGGTATTCTTGCAATGTTTTTAAGTTGTGCGAATCAGCGACGAGCTGTCAGTGAAGAGAATCGCACAATCGCGAGCTGTTTGTGTCAAATTTTGGTCTGTGTGCGAGTGAGCGGGTTCATGTCTTAAAGTTGTAAACCGCACAGTCGCGATGCTTTTTGGAAGTCAAGTGCTAAGTTTGCGAGCGGGTGACGAGTAAAAACATTGTGTATCGCGCAATCACGATGAGCCCATGTTAAGTTACCATATGTCTGCGAGTGAGCGGGTCTTATGTTTGTAAAGGTTAATCGCGCAGTCGCGATGCCTTATTGAAGTTAACTCAAAGGTCAGCGAGTCAGCGACGAGTTAAAGTTATGTCTATCGCACAGTCGCTGAAAGATTTTGCTATCTACTTCATGCTCCGCGACCGAGCGAGTATTGTTAAAACTTAAGCAGTCGCTTCAGGCTTTTGTATCAATGTTTTGAGTTGCGCAAGTGCGCAACGAGGTCATGTCTTTAGATGTCTCTTACTCGCATAGGTTTAACTCATATTGTTTTTTGCAGAGCGAGTGCGCGACGAAGATGTAAAACAAGGATATGAAATTTGCATCGCCCAGTCACACAAGTACTTTTCACGTTTCATGATAGTCTGCGACCAAGCGACTAAGAACCCATTTAACGCCTCACTCAGTCGCTGAAGCTTTGAGGTGATGAAAGGTCAGCTCGCGAGCATGCGATGAGCAGAGAAAGAATGATGTCGCGCACTCGCTAGTCAATGCAGATGATCAAAAAAGAGCTCGCGAGTGGGCGACAAGGGAAAAAGTGAGACACTCGCGCACTCGCAGTCTATAATAAAATGAAGTTTCTGGGCTCGCGAATTTGCGACTGAGCTAAGAACAATGCATCTCTCACTCACTCATTAGATGATAGCAGAAATAAAAGGATAGTGAGTGAGCGATTGGACAGAGTATGAGTTATAAAAGATGAATGTCGCTCAATCACCCAGTCAATGAAGAAAAAAGGAAATCAGCTCGCGGGCATGCGACGAGCCGGAGGGAGAAAATCATCGCTCAGTCGCCCAAATAAAAAGTGCATTTTAAAAGCTTGCAAGTGTGCGATTAAGGAATAGATGAAAGAAAGGATACATTCTCGCTCAGTCGCCCAGATTCAGATAAAATAAAAGGTGAATTCGCGAGACTGCGATGAGTAATAAAAGAAAAGAATCGCTCACTCGCATGAAAAGAAAAGCCAAAGCATGACAGACAGCGAGTACGCGATAGACTTAAGATTGAGTCAAGAGCTAGGTCATCACTCACTTGCGGGAGATAAAAAGCTGAGCAAGGATGGACGGCGAGTATGCGACCAGTTAGGTAACAAGGATGTGTCGCTCACTCGCAAAGGTATTTCTAACAGTAAATAAAGTGTAAAGTGATGGCAAGTTGGAGGCTGACGAGTGCCAAATGGGAAAAAGCGTACACTTTCTCTTCCAGATAGGATCTAACAGTACAAGTTGATCGCAGCATTAATGACAGAATGAAATCTCTGTGACAGTTCAAGTGCAGAAATTCGGCTTTCAAGCTGACAAGACACAGTCCTTAAATGGCTATAAGTGTAAATGATTGAGTTGGATTTGGTACAACTCTCATTTCTGCATTCTGAGTTTTCTGTGAAGAGTAAGGAGCTTATTTGTTTGAAGTTGTGCGTCTGATACAGTAGAATTCAAAAGAATCAAGATGAGTCAAGCTATTGTTCCCGCCACCTCACAAGAGTCTGGGAAGAAGAAGGAATTTGTACCAAAGAAATACACAAAAGAATTTGTCAAATTTCTGCCTGGAACTCTGAACACAAACAGCGCGGATTGGGAGGAATGGACAGACAAATGGTCTCATGCAGAAATTCGGTAACCCCAGACTACTACGGTATTTCTTTATTTCATTATTTCTAGAACAATAGGGTTAAACCAGTCCCAATTTGCAATCCATGGGATTTGAGTATGGCCAAGTTGATTGTGCCTAATGTATATGTGGATATTGGGCTCATTAGGGAACTAGCAAAAAACTATTGCCCAGTGGCTAGGGTAATTAGAAAAAAGAACAAAGAAACCCTAGTTTCCATAGATAGGAGGTCAGTAGCTGAGGTATTTGGAGTTACTGGTGCATTAT
>MU225905.1:2115184-2141868 GCA_018584345.1 Thuja plicata
AGAGGTATTTTTGTATCAGCAAGAAAAGGGAACAACAGGTCTGATTATTGGAATTATTTTTAAGGCCACTGATTCCCCCCCCCCCTCTCAGTTATTCTAACATATTTCTCAAAACATCTTGCTTATGGAGGTCATTTAGCCCTCTAATATTCCATGATATAATCTTCATTTCTTATTAGGGGAACATACCTCCATGATGGTAATTTGTCTACCATTTGAAATACTTTGATTTCTTTCTCGATCTCTCATGTATTTAGTTTATTTCCTTCCTGTAGTTTTCTTAGGATTACCAACATCATATTTCATCATTTACCTTGTCACTAACCTTCCCTAAAGGAGGGACCTGGTAAATAGCTTTTCTCCATTTCTCCTTCATTTTTTATATCCAGTCTTAGTCCAAGAGTCATCATTTTCCAATGTTTTATCCTACTCTTCCTCCTCCCAAACAAGCCCCTGGGTAGTGGTCTCCAGGAGTGAAGATACAACATTCTTTTGTGAATCACCAAAGAGTAGACAACCTCTCCCTAATATATTATGATGTTGTGCATATTTTGGAGATGAATCTATCTGATCTCCTTCTCTAATCTCTAGGGTTTCTTCCACTCTAGAAGGAAAAAATTTCTCCTCAACATTCAAGATATCTCTAAAAATTTCATGGATTTCCCCTTCCTCTAATCTAGAATTTTTATCTCAACCATTTTCATCCATAGATTCAAACTTAAGATCTTTTGAATGCTCCTCCAAGACCTCAAAAACTTTTTCAGGCTCCCCCAAGTTGTTTCTATTTCCTTCTTCCTTTTCCTCCATAGGGATAGAATGGGAGCTAGTTTTCCCCTCATTCAACTACCCTTCCTTATTAATTCTAGCTTCCTCAGTTTCTTCTGCATTGTTGTTTTTTTCCTTTCAAACTTTTCTTAGTTCAACCTTGTTTACTTTCTTCTCCTTTTGCATCTTCTAAGGGCATTTTCTAGCACAATAGGTCATTGTTTTACACACAAAACAAGAAAATGGCATATTTTTTATTCCATTTGCCTAACTTTGACATAATATCAATAGACTAAGGAAGGTCAGAGAACTGGTGAATATCAACACATATCCTAGCATAAACTAGTCTAGATCTAGATGTTGGTATAGGATCTATGGACAACAACTCACCAAGGAACCAACCATACCATTAAAAACATCTTCATTCCAGTATTCCAGTGGGAGACTAGGCAGTTTGACCCAAACTGGAGCTAAATAAAGGATTCATTCAGATCTAGGTTGGGAAACCACCTTTGAAGCGCTGGAGAAGATTTCCTGAACATCTAGGGGCCTCCGCACAGAGCATTGGAGAGATCCTTTGAGTTAAAGAACTCAAAAGAGTAGGATCCTTTAGGCATATCTATCACATCTACATGGCCCTTCAACTTCCATTTCTTTTTTATACAGGATATGACCACATCAATATTAGGTCTTGGCCCCAAAAAATTTCCAACCAAAGTAAGCACCATAGAAGAAATGGAATGATCAATTAGAGGATCAGGCACAAAAATAGAATACTCCCCCTTCTAAGGATTAGAAAGATTGTTCACCTGAGGGAAAAGAGATTTACCACTGGGCTTTATTCCAAAAAGTGATGACCATAACTATAGAGTTTAGTTAGGCTTTCCATTATCACCAGAGTCCTTTTTTGAAACCTCCCCAGAATGACCCCTAGAAACATCTCGCGGGTCTAAAGGAGGTGGCCCACCATCTAGTGGGCCCATATTATTTGGTTCATTCTCATCCTCTGATCCTTTCATTTACTTCACCCCAGCAATCTCTTGTGAGGATGCCAATGTACCACAAACATTACAAGTTGTAGATCCAGGAGACCCACCATTGTGAGAATTCCCGCTCTCACTACTCACTCCCACTCTCATTCTTTTTTTCTTATTACTAGTCATTGTTTGACCCTTGGTATATATGATTCATTGTTACATTGTGATAAATATGTCAATTATTGATCAAAGAATTAGTTTTTCTAAAAGGGTTTTATTTGTGATCAATATGTTAGAATTAATGTAGCACACACAACTGGGGGGGTGAATCAGTTGTGTCCAAAAACTCAAGACCTTTACCCAAATTACCAACTTAATCTTAGATATGAATGATAAACATGAATGTAGGAACATAATATAGTAAACAACACATAACAATAAGATTTTTGATGTGGAAACCCAGTTAAGGGAAAAACCATGGTGGGGATCAAACCCACAAGATGAATATACTCTGTCAATAACATTATACCATATTAGGAGTATTACAAATGGGAATGCACATGCATTTAGGCACATTGCCTATAGCTCACTACTCAAATACAACAAGGGCTTTAACCTAAAGGAAGGCTCACTATCTTACAATAATCTCTAATCTCAAATCATAAAGGACATACTGTCCAAACTCACAAACTCACAAACAACATCTCTGTTGGGATTAATGGGAAGTAGTACTAAGAGGGGAGGGGTGAATCAGTACCTCTAAAACTTTTAACTCTTTTCACCATACATCATTAGTAGTCATTCATTACTATATTACCGACCTTTACTGTTATTCTTTCTTATGCATGTAACATTAATTCATGATCTTTAATTGTTTGCAACATTCATAGAAATATTCATGAAAGCAATAAACACATAAGGATATCGCATAAAAATCATGTTAGGAAGTAAAAACTGCAGTGGGGATGGCACCCACAAAACTTCACTATCTGCATAATGGAAGGGAGCTAGTTAAGGCTTACAATTTGATCACTTCTGATGATCTACCCTATTAGGAGTAATAAGGTGGAGGCCTGTTAATATCTAGTTTATTAAGAGCTTTAGCAACACTAATTTAAGTGTGCACTCAATTATGAGATTTACAATAGGACGGTTAAGTCCACCTTTCTTGAAAGGATTTCTTAAGTGTACTACACTTGTTAGAATGAGTACATATGATAGACATGATTGTATGCAATCTAAAATTGTTGATCACAAATCCATTAAAGCTCTCATAATAATAATATCACCTTAAGTGATTGATGAATACCTTTTTCTTCTTTTCAGTATCCTGTATTCTATTCTTGAAAATGATCTGATTCTTTTATGTCCTTGTCTGTGAAATCTTTTATCTAGTCCTTAGATTCTCTCTGTGGCTATAATCTTCATTGAACAACTACATGCTCATAATAGATTGGGCATCTATTTATACAAGTAATTGACCTATCTTAGAATCACGCATTACAATGTTAACTCTTAGATCCAAGGTTTACAACTTGACCTTGATCTTTAGTTTGCATATTTTAAATCAGTAAAACTAATTTAAAAAATATTAAATACATTTCTTCCTCGACACATAATAGATTTAAAAGAAAATAAAGAAGCTATATATACAAATTCAATGATTTATCTGACGTGGAAAGTCAGATCCACTTTTTGCAGGATGCAACTAACTGTCAGTTCTTGGTCATAGAGTTGAACTAAAATTCTATCGGTGTTCCTTTGTTGAACTGATCATCGGGTTCCCTTCATCTTTCAGGTTCCTCTCTGTGTTGTTTCGGTGGGTTGCACTGTTTTTACTCGTCGGGTTCCATTAACCTTTTTGTCATTGGGTAACACCAAATAGTTTTTTTTGGGATGTTTTGAACTTGGCGTCAGGTAGTAGTGTTATGCCCTGTCTGTCAGTGTAGTGTAAACTGATGGTGCAGATCATGTTTTTACTTGTGTATACTAATGGAAAAATATAATGCCTTTAATCTCCCCCTTTGACATTAGTATCAAAAATTGATATGTGCATAATACTATAGTTTTTAGTATGTACACCATGTCTATATCCCTGTCATTATATGACTCCCCCTAACTATATGCATCGGTATAGTGTAAGTATATATGTACATATGTATATTTTCCTTTGTACTATACATTCCTTGTTCTTTTCTCTTTCAATTGTATGACTGTACACATCATTTTCTCTTTTTATTTTCCTCTTTATACTAACTGAACTGTACATATCATTTCCCCCTTTATTTGATACTTATGACAAAAATGTACAACTTATAAGATGCCAAAAAATGGGGCAAAAATGTGTAACTTACAATGTGTCAAGAATATGGGAATGGGTTGTCTTGATATCTTCGAGCAATTCCTCCCATTTTGCTTGTAGGAGTTCTAGTGCCAAGTGCTCTAGCTCTAGCCTTGCATGCATATCATAAATGTTGTCTAGGATAGACATTTCTGGGGTGGCAATTAGTGTGTTTACCTCTGTCACATGTTTTTGCAGTAGTGAAAGTGTCGGTAAGAGTTGAGCTTGAATCTCATTTACCTCATATTTGTACTTTGTCTTTGCAATCTATATGTCTTGCCTCATTTTCTGAGCCTATTTGAGGTTCTCAATGTGCAATTTTATTGCCTCTTCATTATTTTTGAGACTTTGTGCACTTGTCTTAAGATCAGCATCTATTTGTGCTATCTTGTTGGTATACTCCTATGTGATTTGATCAAGCATGCACAATTTTTGTATCAAAGTAATAGCTTCTGAGATGATTGGATCAATTGTGCTTAGCAATTCAAAAAGCTTTACATTTTTCAATGCCACTTCCTGGCTTATCTTTTCTGCTAGCTTGAACTCATACTTTTGTTCAAGTCTTTCTTCCATGACCTTCTCAGCATCTATGTTCTGAGATGTTATTGCATATATGAGTATTACCAATTGATCAAGTATTGGGTCTATTTGATCAATATCTACATCTGGTACTATTTGTTGAGGTATTTATCTTTCTACTTCCAGTACCTTTGTCTCCTTTGTGCCTTTCCTTAGTTTTTCCTGTATTTCTTTTCTCTCACAGAGTCTTGCATACTTGGTCAATTCAGTTGGATCCAATATCCTCGGATCACAAACTAGAATCTCAATGATTTCGTCCAGAGTTATTGGATTCTTATTCTTTCCCTTATTCTTCTTTGATACTTGTGGGGATGCAGATGTATGAACTACCATTGCTAGTTCATTTGTTCTCTCTGAAGTGCCCAGTGAAGGCTTGGTTGAAGATGATTTGTGTATCTTCTACTCGAGGTTCACCTTTCAGTTAGGTGAAGACGTCTCTCCATCAACCTTGGGTGTCTCTAAAGATTTTTCTTATGTTTTCTTCTCCAGCTCATCGTGCTTTACTTCTTCACTATTATTTTTCTACTTTTCCTCATCTACCTTTTGTGTTTATTCTTTACTTTGATCAATAGATTTATCTTTCTGAACGTCAGTTGCAGATTTCTCTGTAGTTGTGTCCTTTTTATTATCTCTGGTGTCCTTTACTTCAGCATCACCCTTGTCCTCAGGTGTGCTTGTGTTCTCTGCAGTAGATCCATCATTACCCTCTAGTATATTGATTGCCTTCATTAATACAGGCATATTGCTTTGTGTGCTAGCTTGGGCTTTATCTTGAGTGGTGTCCTACTCGTCGATTTGATCATTTTGAGTAGTGACATTCTCATCTTTTTGCATTTCCTTTGCAGGGTCTTGTTCTGTTATGTCCATGACTGAAGTATCCTACCATGTCTCATCAGCAACATTCATATCTTTATCATCTGATGTCTTTAATCCTTGTTTCCTTCCCTAGTCCTTAAGTGTTATGAATATTACTTCATCTTTCTTCTGTGGATCTTTATTAGAGTCATAACTTGTGATATCTTGGATGTCAAGATCATCCATGACTTTGTCTAAGTCAATGGGCTCATTATCACTTTCAGTATTGTCCAGAGCAATGTGTTTAGGACTTGCATTGTCTTTTTCCTCCTCTCTATGAGGTGTGTTGGTGAGAATTAATTGTTCCTCACGAATTGTTGACTCTATTGGCATATGTAGGAGTTGTCTCCATTTTGTTTCGATCATTGTATCTACCTCAATGAACTTATTTTCTAGCACTTTGTAAGCCCTTATTTTGGCTACAAATTTTCTTGAGTGCTTCTTCATGATTTCTTTGATTTCTTCAATCTTAAATTTGGGAGGCATTAGCGTTACTAGTACCCTCTCCCTTGCTTCTCTTTTGATTTGTAGAGCATATGACCATTATTGAGATATTTTCTTACCCAGCTCTTTAGGTATTTGGTTGATGAATTCAGCTAGTACATATTTGAATTTTACCATTGACCTGGGTATTGCCTCTTGTATCTTATTCTGGTCATTAGGTTGGAGTGTATCCCATTGTCTGATTTTCTTATCAGTCATTGTACCATGTGTAGCAATAGATTCAGACGCCTCATCAACAGTTTGATTCTATAATTCTTCTTCACTACATCGAGCTCATCCTCCTTAGAATCCTCTATGTCATCTTTAGTTCTAACCATTCTTTTTATCCATTTACTATAGTCCATGCTTGCCTTTTCTTTTTCCAGCATTCATTAGTTGTGTGCCCATTCATCTTGCATGTAGGACATTATTTATCCATGTACGTTTCCTTCTTGCGTTGATTCATCGTAGACTTAAATTCATATGCTTTATATCCTTTCTTGTTACATTTATAATAGAATCCTAGGAATAAAGATGTACATTTAGGAATACCTTTCATTTTGCCTCGACATACATTTGATGTGTGGCCTTGCTTATCACAATGTTTGCATGTCATCTTTCTTGGTCTTGGATTTTTTTAGACAATTTTTGGATTGGTTTTTTTTTATGATTCTCCATTTTCGGTAAATCCTAGACCATTGTTTTTGTTCGTTGTCCTTCAAGAAAAACATCCATTCTTTTATTTCTCTCTTGATCCTTTCTGATAACTTCATTATGTTGTTGCAGAATTCTAACCTCCTACTTTAGTTTTTCATTCTCTTCTCTTAGTTCACCGATAGTATGTATTCTTTCAATGAGTTCTATATTCAATTTGTTTTCTTCTTAACTCATAAGAATAGTCTGATTTGTAATCTCATGGTGATGCTCAGCATGTCTTTGAATTTCTAACTCCTTCTCTTGTAACTTCTCTATAATCTTCCTTCTTTCATCAATAGCTAGTGTTCATTCTATTTCAGCTTGTCTAGTAGAAATCATCACATCAATAATTCTTAACATCTGGCTCTCTTGACCAATTTGTAGCATTTTTATTTTCTTTGTCAGATGTTGATTGATCTCCTTCAGATTTGTGATGTTCTCTTCTAATGTATATGATGTATTACTTGTATTTGATCCTGAAGATTCAAAGAAATCTGGAATCTCTTCTTCTTGATAATCTTTTTCATTGCTCTATGTTGGCATACCTTTCCTCTCATCCAACAGTTCTCTCATCTTGATTCTAGCTTCTTTATACTGTTCATAGAACATCTATATCTCAAGCTTTTTATTCTCAATATTCTTATCAAGTTTGTACTTATCCATTGTATGATCTTTTCTCTTAAGCCTTTAAGCTTTTCCAAGAAGAGACTTAGCTCTGATACCAATTTTTGGGATTAATGGTCCAAGTAGTATTGAGAGGGGAGGGGTGAATCAGTACCTCTAAAAATTTTAACTCTTTTCACCATACATCATTAGTATTCATTCATTACTATATTACCGACCATTATTGTTATTCTTTCTTATGCATGTAGCATTAATTCATGATCTTTAATTGTTTGAAACATCATAGAAACATTCATGAAATTAATAAACACATAACACAAGATATGATATTGCAGAAAACTCCTGTTAGGAAGTAAAAACTATGGTGGGGATGGCACCCACAAAACTTCACTATCTACACAATGGAAGGGAGCTAGTTAAGGCTTACAATTTGATCACTTCTAATGATCTGCCCTATTAGGAGTATTAAGGTGGAGACCTGTTAAGATCTACTCTATTAAGAGCTTTAGCAACACTGATTTAAGTGTTCACTCAATTATGAGATTTACAATAGGACGGTTAAGTCCACCTTTCTTGAAAGGATTTCTTAAGTGTACTACACTTGTTAGAATGAGTACATATGATTGACCTGACTGTATGTAATCTACAATTGTTGTTCACAGATCCATTAAAGCTCTCATAATAAGAATATCACCTTAATTGATTGATGAATACCTTTTTTCTGCTTATCGGTATCCTATATTCTATTTTTGAAACTGATCTGATTTTTTTCTGTCCTTGTGCATGAAATCTTTTGTCTAGTTCTTAGATGCTCTCCATGGATACAATCTTCATTGAACAACTACATGCTCGTAATAGATTGAGCATCTATTTATACAAGTAATTGACCTATCTTAGAATCACACATTACAATGTTAACTCTTATATGCAAGGTTTACAACTTGACCTTGATCTTTAGTTTGCATGTTTTAAATCAGTAAAACTAATTAAAACAATATTAAATACATTGCTTCCTCCACACATAATGGATTTAAAAGAAAATCAAGAAGCTATATAGACAAATTCAATGATTTATCTGACGTGGAAAGTCAGATCCACTTTTTGCAGGATGTAACTGACTGTCGGTTGTTGGTCGTCGGGTTGAACTGAAATTCTATCGGTGTTCCTTTGTTAAAATGATCGTTGGGTTCCCTTCATCTTTCAGGGTCCTCTCTGTGTTGTTCCATTGAGTTTCACTATTGTTACTCGTCGGGTTCCATTAACCTTTTTGTCATTGGGTAACATTGAATAGTGTTTGTCAGGATGTTTTGAACTTGGCATTGGGTAACCTTGGCATCGGGTAGTGTTGTGCCCTGTCTGTCAGTGTAGTGTAAACCAATGGTGCAAATAATGTTTTTCCTTATGTATACTAATGGAAAAATATAATGCCTTCAATCTCTGATATGTCAAAACAATTCCAATGAAGTACATTAAATCTCTACCTTAATTGAATATTCCACTCATACCTCTTCTCTTAGTATCTCATACACTTCTTCCACACATTCGCAATCACAAATGATTACATATTTATATACATTTCATCAATTTATCTCAACTAGGTCAACCATGGACCTAATTACAAAATATTAATTAAATACAACTCAATGCACAATGTGACCCATTAAATATCGGCTAAGACATAACAATGAGCCATAAAAACATCCTCAAACATGCTCTAGATCCATAAATCATGTCATGATCATTTGCAACATGCTACATCATCATGTCAGCTGAGAAAAATAAGAACATTAACATGCCACATGAAAATCTTCAATTTTGATCACATAATCCAATGCAATCCAACAACATGAATATGACAACAAGAAACATCAGCAAGCAACATGAAATACCATGACATCAACATAAAAAAATCTATCTTATAAATCATACTCATCTCTGCACTATTCATCAGGAACACTAATCAACAACCAATATCATAAAATAAAAATAGCTTTCCAACATCAAAATCATGAACCGCTCGAGCTGAGGACACACATCCATGTCTTGAACTAACCACTAGGTTAGCAACCAATAATATTTCATAACTAATCCACACTGATCCAATAAATGAAACATTATCTCTTCCTGAACAACCAAAATACCACACTCTGATAAATCCTTCATAGCTCACTCAAATCATTATGCGAACCTATGTAAGTTGACATAGATTAACTACAAATATCAATGAAACTCTTTGTACCTTCACAACATCTGATATTCAATATAGTAGTTGTACCATAGAAATCATCTCAATAAACATCTTAGGAACACTATCACCAAAAGTAGGAATATGTTGACATCAATAACAAAATATTAATGCTATCACATATATGCACAATCCCAACAATATCTCAGCAATCTCCCCCTTTTGCTTTGATTACAATATATGATGTGAAAATCAAATCAATGCACAAAAAAACAATGCCAGCAATATCCACAATATTATTGTCTCTCTTCAATATATTTGTTTCACTATCTCTCACCCTTAGTCTCATACTTGTTTTTCACATGAATATCTCTCCCCCTTTGACATCAATGACAAAGGTACATGTATGCACTAAGTCGTAGAGGCTAAAAATATGAACAAACATCTCTCAACCACTACTCCCCCTAAGGAGTAGCCACCAAAAGCATCAATCCATATTAATGATAATATGTAAGCACACTGGACTGATGTATCTTAATGCATCTCTAGCTCTGATCAGAAGGGTAAATCACACTAAGATTACCTTGAAGATACTCAAAAGTATCCTTTGGCAAGGGCTTCATGAAAACATCTACAATCTGCATTTTTGTAGACACATACTCCAATCTAACTTCTTTCTCATTGACCTTGTCTATCAAGAAATGATATTTAATAGAAATATTCTTTTTCTTTGAATGCAACACATGATTTTATGAAATATTGATACCACTTGAATTGTCACAATGAATAGTAATAGGCTCATCAATTGTCACTCTGATATCTTTCAACATTTGCTTCATCCATATCTCGTGTATAATTAATAGTAGCAGCAACATATTCAGCTTCAGAGGTAGATTGTGATATACAATTTTGTTTCTTACTTTCCCATGAAACTAATCTCTTACCCAAGATGAATGCTCCACCACTTTTGCTCTTTCTATCATCCACATTACCTACCCAATCTGCAACATTAAATGCACTCAATATAAAATCATCATCCTTTCCATACCATAAACATAATCAACTTTCCCTTTTAAATATTTGAATATCCTCTTAACAACAACATATGATTCCTTCAGTTATGCTTGAAATCTAACAACAATGCAAACAATATTCATAATATCTGGTCTAGTTTATGTTAAGTATAATAGCTCACCGATCATTGATTTGTATCTTTTATGATTTGATTTGGTAATCATCATCCTTTGTCAATTTACAACTAATAATAAGAGGAGTACCAACAGGTTTTAAATCATCCATACCAAATTTATTCAACAATTCTTTCACATACTTGGACTGAGATATTAAAATACCTTTATCTGTTTGTGTAATTTGTAGGCTAAGAAAAAAATTCATCTCACCTATAATAGACATCTCAAACTCTTTCTGCATCTTATCAGCAAATTCCTTACTCAAATTTTCATTTCCACCAAAAATAATATCATCCACAAAGAATTCAACAATAAAGATGTTATCATGATCAACTTTGATATACAAACTACTATCAGCAGTACCTTTACTGAAACCAAATATCAGTAAATATGTATTGAACCTTCCATACCAAGTTCTAGGTTCTAGTTTCAATCCATAAAGTGCTTTATCCAATCAAAAAACCATTTCATCTTCATCGATCAAAGGAAAACCATCATTTTTCTCAATGTAAACTTCCTCTTCCAATTCTTCATTCAAGAATGTAGACTTAACATCTATTTGATATACCTTAAAATATTTGTAATTAGCATATACAAGAAACATTCTAATAGCTTCAATTTTAGCAACAAGAGAAAAGGTCTCCTCAAAATAGTTACCTTCCATCTGTGAGTATCGCTTGAAAACAAGTCTGGATTTGTTTCGAACCACTTCACCATCTTCATTCAATTTGTTTCTAAATACCCATTTAGTACCAATCACATTTTTGTCTTTAGGTCTAGGAACAAGAATCCATGTTTTATTCTTCTCAATATGTTATGATTCTTCTTCCATTTCTTTAACCCAACTATCATATTTATGGGCTTCATCAACAAATTTAGGTTTAATCTTAGAAATCAAACAAATTTCACTTCTAGCAATTCTTCCTCTAGTCTAAACACCATGATTCCTATCACTAATGATCAATTTTTTGAATCATTTAACTTTATATACGTGGGAGTCTTTGGATTTTCTTTTGGAGAAGACTCTTGTGTTGCCACTTCTTCCTCATTTACAAGTTTGTCATTCTATTGTACGGATCCATTTTTATTTTTATTTTGATTATGTACTTTTACAATCTGATTTTCTTCTTTATCGTCTAATTCATAGCTGCAAGATGTGACATGTTTCTGATAATTCTCATCAATTCTGACATTTTCACTTTCAATTACCTTTTTCAATCTTTGGTTATAACATTTATATGATTTTATTTTTTGTAGTATAACCAATAAAAATTCCTTCATCATATCTAGGATCAAATTTTCCTAAGTCTTCATCTCTTTTGATATAACATTTGCTTCCAAAAAATAAAAAATACTTCACTCTAGGAATATGACCATACTAAAGTTCATAAGTGTCTTACCAGTTTCTTGCTTTATTTACACTCAGTTTAATATGTCAACTGTAGTTTTAAATACTTATTTCCAATAGATTCATAGAATATTTCCTTCAATCATCATAGTTGTAGCTGTGTCTAGAATAGTTCTATTTCTTCTCTCTGCAATGTCATTTTGTTGTGGGGTTGTAGAGCATACATTTGTCTTTTTATTCCATGCTCTTCACAAAAAGTATTAAACTCAGTAGAATTAAACTCACCACGTCTGTCCGATCTAAAGCATTTCAACTTCAATCTTGTTTCACTCTCAACCATAGCTTTGAAAATCTTGAATTTATTAAAGCCTTCAGATTTCTCTTTTAAAAATGTAACCCACATCATTCTAGAATAATCATAAATGAATAGAATGAAATGTATATCCCCATAATAGCTCCTTATTCTTGTAGGACCACATAAGTCAGTATGCACCAAATCTAGAATTCCACTTGAAGAATAATTCTTTCTCTTAAAATTAGACTTAGTCAACTTACCCAACTGACATTACTTACACATATCATTAACAAGCTTCACTAGTTTAGGAAGATCTCTAACAGAACTTGTAGTACTTATCTTCACAATGTTATCAAAATTTACATGAAAAAATCTCTTGTGCCATAATCAATTGTCATCAATCTTAACAATTAGGCATCTACTATCAGAATTGTTCAAATGAAATACATTACCTTTAGTCTGTCTTCCTATGGAAATCTCAATTCCATAGCTTCCAATAATCTTGCACATTCTATCCTTGAATTGTAAGTTGTAACCTTTAGCAACTAGCTGACCAACACTCAAAAGATTATATTTCAAACCTTCAACATATAGAACATCATCAGTTTTATTCTTACCATCAAGTGTAATAGAACCTATCCCTCTGATCATACAAGGAGTATCATCACCAAATATGACATCACCACCATCATGCATTTCCAATTTCATAATATTTTTGTATCTAGTCATGCGTTGTGAACATCCATTATCAATAACCCATTTATCCTTTTTATCCACATGTGAAACCAAGGATTTTTATTCATTCACAAAAATAGGATATTCATCTTCGATAGAAATAAACACAATCTCGTCTTCACTCTTTTTAGATTCATCATCAGTTACACCTTCATCAGCACAATAATAACACTTCTTCTGATATTTTGACTTGAATTTCTCAGACTTGTACTTAGGTTCTTTATATGGACATCTTGAAGCAATATGACCAATCTTATTGCATGTGAAACATTTCAAAGGTAACTTTCCTTGATACTTATTAGATCCCTTAGGTAGTCTCTTTACAATTAGGGCTTCAAGCTCATCAATATTTCTTTCTTCTTATTCAATATTTTCCCATTCCTTAGCATATCTAGATGCATACTTAGATTAAAATTCTATAGGGTCATATATCTCCTTTGAAATAGTAGCTTTAAATTTATTTTCAACTTTAGGAAGACTATCTCCAAATTCTCTCATTTCAAAAGAAGACAACTTACCAATCAGTGTATCTCTTGTCATAGTTGTTACAGTTTTGATTTCATCAATAGAAACAACTTTGTTATTTTAAGGAGGAAATGATCTCAAAATTTTAGAAATAATTTCTTCTTCATCCAAGGTTCCACCAGCACATATGATTGCACAAAAAATTTCGGTGATCTTATTCACATAGGTAGTGATCAGTTTTAGAAAGGAATAAAAAACTAGACTTATTACCAAGACTTGAAGATTGGGCATCCTATCCAAGAATCTATCCTCCTTATCATAAAAACTCATTTAATTATCAACCCAGGGATGTGCTATTTGAAATGAGCTAGAAAAATATATGCACCAAGAGCTGACTTAAACCATGATAATCTATAACTGTTGCAGGAAACAAATTGTTGAAAGGAAGCTAATATATTGTTGTAGGAAACAAATACTTTGAAAGATAAATGTAAGAATGCTAAATATTGAAGAAGGAAATGCTTGAAACTTCAAAACAGAATGCTCTGGTTGTTCTGCCGCTTTGGCTACAAGAAACGATAGCTAACCTATTGCTTTGGTTGCAGGAATGGTTTCAACACCAGAAATGAAACAACAAGTTGTAGAAATTAAATATATAGGAAATGAAACTAACTACTATGGATTCCTCAACAAGTGGTCCCCCTTGGATGAGTATGCCAAAACTCAATTACACAGTATGAACTTTCAACAATCCACTATTTCATTGATTCAAGAATAGAGTATAGTTGTATTCATAAAAAATGGAAACTATGACAAAATGAAAATAACTTCTGAAAACTACTAATGCCCCCCTTCTCACACAGGAGTGGGGATTTATTTAAATAAAAAGAAACCTAACTACTAAACTTCTCACACCATTAAAACAGGCAAAGACTTTATTGTAACTCTAGAAAATAGGAAAGAGATCATCCACAAAATAGGAAAAGAACTGTCACAATAGGCATGAAGAACAGATCTATTTTCTTTATGTTTCCTAGATTTCCTTAAGAATAGAACAACTTCTTGACCTGATCATTGCTCGGCTACTGCCACCTTCATCTTCCTAGAACTGTAACCTTTATTGCACTAGCCCTTCATCAAATGGTTCACTGCAAGGCCGGTTCTGACTGACCAATGCATGGGCGCAAGACCTGGTCATTATTCTTTGATAACCATTATCTGCATCAATATTTTATAACAAAAGGCATTCAGAATAAACTTCAACAAAACAAGCATACACACATTTTCATCCAAACAACTAACTACTTAAGAAAATATAATTACAGATTTATTATATTTAGTATATAGCATTCATGATCATGTATGCATGTCAAAGTCTTATAAACATATAAAATGTCTATGTGGATGCATGCCACTTAATGTCATAAAAAGGGTAACCAATTTTGAGAAAAGTATAATAAAATAGGGAACAAAGTATGTAAAACACTATTCTAGACATAGTAGCAAGGTTAAAAAGATGACAAAAATATGCCCTATCATTTCTCCCTACAAAAGATAGTGTCGGTCCTCAGGCACCATAACATTATAGATCTGGGAAAGCAGTCTAAAATTCCCCACTGTTGATTTTCCCCCACTGGTACTACTGAGGCGCCAATAAAAACTATTCATTCATTTTATTTGCTTCTGCAGCTAGCCTCTAACTGTTCATTTACTTCATTGTCTTGGAAGCTATATAAAGGCCATATGAGGAGAGGTGGTTGGAAAGTAAGAGGGACCCATAGCTCTGGCTTGACATGTCTACCTAAGTGGATATACTAATGAACCCTCTGCATTGCAGCTCTAAAATTGATTAGGTTGTGTGGTTTATCCTTCCTTAGTGCCATAGTTAATTTTCTCCATCGCTACATGATGCCTTTTGTTTCCCTTTGTCCCTCATTGTAGGGAAGTTCTTCAAAATCCTTATAAACCTTTTTCCTATGACCTAATATTTGTTCTCTATATTTCAGTTTATGAAACCCATAGGCCATTTCAAGCCAATCACAATACCTTCTCTTGGGTTTGTCATTTTCTGGTCGTAGGGGCAACTTTACTACTTGTTCCCTTTCCCTATATTTCCTCAATTGTTCTCCATAATTAACTTCATTTCTTTCCCATGATAGAAGAGATATCAAATGTATATCTTCAATGAACAAAATTTTATTCCAGTTGGGGTCAGATGGAACAACGTAGATGTGAAGGTAAACCTCACATAGAAGATTTCTGATAGTGGCAGGTGACCCATCATAAGCATCCACAAATTCGTGTGGTGAAGTTATTCTTGGATTATGATCCTTGAAAATCTTCATTAATTGGAACATAAGATATTATTCCTCAAGGCACAATGCATACACCCTTGGAGGTGGTCTACATTCCATTATTTGAGGAATTAACCCTATGACTGTGTCCAACCTGTGTTGAAAATCTTGTACTTCCTACCTCTTCTTACTAATTTATTTTCTCAGTTTACTTCTCTTTATCTCCAACATGGATTTTTCATACTGCATTTGTTTATAAAAATATATAGATAGAGATTGAAAATCTCCCTTTGTTTGTTCACTTTCTGGGACCTACCCTTCATTTTTATTTTCATCTTTGTCCCTTGCCACATCCTTTTGGTTCATTCATAAACAAAGGTTTCCATAATATCATTTGCAATGAGGTGTTGTGATCTATAAATTATTCAGTTACAGTAACCTGGACATTTTTCCCTTGACTCCCCTCTTGAAACAAGGGCTGATTATCATTCTCCTTTTGTTGATTAATGGCTTCCTCAAACAATTCGGCTGTAGTATCCTCCCCCTTATGTCTTGTAATTCCCAAAGTGGGTTGCTAACATTTTCTTGGGGTTCATTTGTCAGTGGTTCTTCCATGGGACTTTCTGGAACATCTACCTGCATGGCCTTAGGAGTTGTATCAGGTTTTACCGCTCCTCGCATATGAATTTGAACACTTCTTCTTGGAGGAGTCCTTGTAGTGGGTACAGGAGATTTGAAAGTATCAAGGGCAGTGTCATATAATACGATAGTTGTAGGAGATGGAGAAGTGTCAACATTAGGTTTCCTCCTTTTGGAACTCCTAGAAGTGGGATCAGGAGTGACCACTACTCCCTTCCAGATATGTCCTCAGTCATTTTTCCTTTCCCCTTGTCTTTTTGATTTCTACTTTGAGTTACTACAAGATCTTGCAATGTTGCAGGTATTCCATGCTCAACCGCTTCAGCATTAGGGTTTGGACTTTTAGATGCCCTAGTTTCCTGCCCTACTTCCTCATGGGAAGGGCTAGAGGTAGATGAATCCTGTCCCAAAGCTAAATTTTCTTCTAGAACATTAATTTTTTCCTCATTAACCATATGGTTAGGTACTTCATTAATTAATTACACTTCTTGGGCTAGAACAAATTCCTCCCAGGTCTTGGGGGACACATCCCTTAAAGACCTTTCAACCAGTAATTTGATCAACCCTTGATGGGTTACAACATATTTCCATCCTCGTCTGACTTCTTCTGAACTTAAGTTCATCATGGCATAGATAAAATTGGGGATATTCACATGTCTCCTGTGGTGTAAATGGCTAAGTAATTTGAAATGCACAGCATGCAGAAATGAAAAATGACCTTGACAAGTCAAATACCTGATTATGTGGACAACCAACTATCGATATGCCTCAGGAAGGGACAATATTTTTTCTCCTTATTTTTCTTCCTCAAGCCTTGGGTATGTTAGCATGGTGAATTTGACCCATACTAACCTTGAATCGTGTCCATGAGGATAAGCTTCCCCCACAGCTAGAAGTTTAGAAACTTTAGCAATTTGTGCTTCTGTAGCAACCACCCTTAGGCCCTTTACTTAAGCCTCTCCATTATTGAAATTTCTGATAAATGTTAGGGCTATTTCATCATTATAGCCATTTAACCAAACAAAATATGTTAGCCACACTGCATTATTGAAAGTTTGCACACTCGCCTAGTCTTGAAACAAAGATGAGTGATCAACTGGTTAATGTCGTATAGGTGGTCTACCCATCCTGAGAAATACCCAACTCTGCCAATGTTGATTTATTTCCAAATATGACACCCCCTACCTCTGCTCTACTAGAAATCAACTATTTTGAGTACTTCTGCTATTTGATCTTTAGATTTTACACACCCATAGCTTCTCGAAGAGAGTATTCACAAATTTTTAAACTATGAATTTCAAAATTATGGAGATAACATTTGGGGTTCTTGGAATAATTTAAACAAGGCTAAAAAATAAAGCTTCTCATGTGGGGATTGTCACATCAACTCAAAAAATGGCTCAAATGGCTGTGGAGTTTAAATTAAAAAGAACAGCATTTCAAACAATCATAGTTGGGTAAAGAAATAATTGATTAATGGTGATTGGCTAGCTATCGACGCATTTAATATCTCTATCCCCTACAAAAAAGGTGGTAGATGTCCACACATGCAGATTGGAAGGACAATGACACTGGAATGAATGTTATTTAATAAATACAAGTAAATTAGTATCATGTAAAAATAAGTAAGCTAACTAGATAATAAATTTGCATGCATACCTGGAAGTTATTACCATTAAATTTTCTCAAGTTCGGAAAGATTTGTTGATGTCTGCTGAAAAAGGTAGGTCTTGAAGCAAGAATGATGTGGGAAAATGAGTGACATTGAAGAGTCATGACGTGAAGTAGAATAAAACGTATTAATTATGGAAAGTAGTGGTTTCCTAGAGAAAAGGAAACTTTATTATGAACAACATGATGTATGCATATTTAGGTAGAAGAACGAGGTGGAAGGGTATTCCCTTCGACTGCAGGAGGTGTCTTGTCAAAAGGAGACTCAAACTATTGCACGAACTCAACCTTTTTGGTTGGTCTATGGTATAGATGGATTCTATGATCATTTACCAGTAACTTAAAGTGCACAGGGTCTATTGTTGTTAGTTGAACAATACCATTTGCAAAAACTTGCTCTATTTCATAAGGCCCAAGCCAACAGGATGTCAACTTACCTTGGTTTTCTTGGAAGTGTGAGTCATAGAGAAGTGCCCAGTCACCTAGAGAAAATCTTTTGTTATGTATTTATGAATCATGTCACTTCTTTCGTTGTAATTGAACAACCTTAGTTTGCTTGAGGGTTGCCTTTCACATCTCATAAAGAGAATTAAGCTGCAAGAGCCGCTCCCTTTGGGCTGCAGGAATATTGATGTCAAGATCCAATGTTGTGCGTAAGGTCTTGTGCTCAAACTCGATGGGCATCATCGCGAACTTCCCATACACTAGTTAAAAAGATGTGAACCTCATTGTTGTCTTCCAAGTTATTTTATACACCCAAACGACTTCTTGAAGCTTGCTACTCCAATCTCTCTCATGAATTTGCATTTTTTTTGTTAGGATTGCCTCAATTTATTTGTTGGTGATTTTTGCTTGTCTGTTATCCATAGGATGGTATGAGTTGGACTTCCTTTGGTGAATGTTGTACTCATTCATCAATGTAGTAATCAAGGTGGATGTGAATTGTGCACCTTGATCTATGACCAGATCCCTTAAAATGCCATACCTTGTGAAGATCTCATCATACATGAACTCGGCCACTCTGTTATGTCTGGCATGTTTCATTTCTTGGACCTCCACCCATTTAGTGACATAATCTATGCAAACTAGTATATAATAATTTTCATTGGATGGAGGATAGATTGGTCCTAAAAAATCCAAGCCCCATTTTTCAAAAAGGGTGACTACCACCTAAGGGCATAGAGGTATTTCATTTGACTTTGTAGCTATACCCATTCTTTAACATTTTTCACATTTTCTAGTGTAGTTTGATACATCCTTGTACAAAGTGGGTCAGTAGTAGCCTGTTGGGAGAACTTTCATTGATGTTCTCTTTGATGCAAAGTGACCTCCACATGGCTCATCGTGACAAGAATGAAGAATGTCATAAGTTTTGTCCTCCCTTACACACCTTCTCATGACTTGATCAAGACCCGTATAAAACAAACAACTTGCAATCCAAGAGAAATTGAAATTTTTTTCTATTAAAAGCCTCTTTTATTTTGAGGAGAACTATGGAGGTACCTTGTTGGAGACCAAATAATCAGCAATGTCTTCATACTAGGGAGTTTTAGCTGATATGGAGAATACATGATCATCAGGAAAACTGTCATCAATGACTTGAGAATCATCAACGTTCTGCAACCTTGACATTAAATCAACAACTGTAGACGTCCAAAAATATTAATATTATTATTAATATTAATTTCCATTTTGTTCATCTAACTATTTAATTTAATCAATTAAATAGTTTCATATTTGGTATTTATCAATGATCAAATATTATTCTAATGTATTTTATTTAAATACATTTGCCTCACAAAATCCCCTTTTTAATAAATTTATATTTATTAAAATTTCTCCATATCCCTAATTCTTTTAAACTATGATTTATTCAAATCTAATTTGAATTATAATCTAAACCCTAGCTAGAAACCTATTAATCCAATCTAGAAGCCTACCCTAAGCCTACCATATTCCTACTCTACTCCCATCTCCTCATTTCCTAAGCATACTTCCCTACCTAATCACCCTTTGATCATAATTAAAGAGGTGATTCCTAACCCTTTTAAGGCTAATGGAATGCTCACCCATGTGTGATAATTCTCTCCAAAATGAGCACCCATTCCTCTTTAAGGCTCTTTACTCTTTTGTCCCCCACTTGTAATTCTTGAGCCACTCAATATTTATTGTTATATTTGACTTCAAATTAGCCATCCCTTCAAGCCTATGTTTCCCTTATGTGTCTCTCTTGTGGATGCCACATAGATGCCACCTCATTCAACCCCTCCTATTCTATCCCAAATATCTATAAATAGAGGCCTTCTCCTCTTGCATTATCATCTCTCATATTTGCATTGTTATCATGCTAACATAGCTCTAGATTTCATATTTGTTTTATGTGATCTTAGTTTCATACTTAAATCACATATATATTACATGCTAGGCTTCTTTGGTTAAAATGAATCATAGCTTCAATCTTGCATATTTTTCATATTCATTTCCATAGCTAGTTTAAGATCATCTTGTGCAGAATTTGAGACTAGTTCCTCATACTAGCTCTTGAATTGCTTCATTGTTTCCAATCTTGCATTCATGAATTGCATTGCATTGGGGATCTATCTCATTTGTGTTTGAGAGAGCACATGCACAATATATAAAAAAGAGAAAATCAAATAAGTAGAATAGGGTACAATTAACTTGTTTTTATCTCAATCAGATATTACGATGAGGTCTTGTTGGTTTCTTTGTTCATTCTATGAATTATATGTGCTAACCCACTAAATTTTCATGTTTGAGCTTGCTCCCAACAGATTGAAGATTTCCTCATACACATTCTGGCACCATAGCTAGTTTAAAATCATCTTGTGGAGAATTTGAGACTAGTTCCTCATACTAGCTCTTGAATTGCTTCATTGTTTCCAATCTTGCATTCATGAATTGCATTACATTGGGGATCTATCTCATTTGTGTTTGAGAGAGCACATGCACAATCTATCAAAAAGAGCAAATCAAACAAGTAGAATAGGGTGCAATTAACTTTTTTTTAGCTCAATCTGATGTTATGATGAGGTCTTATTGGTTTCTTTGTTCATTCTATGAATTATATGTGCTAACCCACTAACTTCTCATGTTTGAGCTTGCTCCCAACAGATTGAAGATTTCCTCATAAATGACTTGAGAATCATCAGCATTCTGCAACCTTGACATGAAATCAACAACTGTAGATGTCCAAAAATATTAATATTATTATTATTATTATTATTAATTTCCCTTTTGTTCATCTAACTATTTAATTTAATCAATTAAATAGTTTTATAGTTGGTATTTATCAATGATCAAATACTATTCTAATGTATTTTATTTAAATACATTTGCCTCACAGAATCCCCTTTTTAATAAATTTATATTTATTAAAATTTATCCATATCCCTAATTCTTCTAAACTATGATTTATTCAAATCTAATTTGAATTATAATCTAAACCCTAGCTAGAAACCTATTAATCCAATCTAGAAGCCTACCCTAAGCCTACCATATTCCTACTCTACTCCCATCACCTCATTTCCTAAGCATACTTCCCTACCTAATCACCCTCTAATCATACTTAAGGAGGTGATTACTAACCCTTTTAAGGCTAATGGAATGCTCACCCATGTGTGAGAATTCTCTCCAAAATGGGCACCCATTGCTCTTTAAGGCTCTTTACTCCTTTATCCCCCACTTGGAATTCTTGAGCCACTCAATATTTATTGCTATATTTGACTTCAAATTAGCCATCCCTTCAAGCCTATGTGTTCCTTATGTGGCTCTCATGTGGATGCCACATAGATTCCACCTCATTCAACCCCTCCTATTCTATCCCAAAAATCTATAAAAAGAGGCCTTCTCCTCTTGCATTATCATCTCTCATATTTGCATTTTTATCATGCTAACATAACTCTAGACTTCATATTTGATTTTATATGCTCTTAGTTTCTTTCTTAAATAATATAGATATTACATGCTAGGATAATGGATAATGAATCATAGCTTCAATCTTGCATATTTTTCATATCATTTCCATAGCTAGTTTAGATCATCTTTTGAAGAATTTGATACTAGTTCCTCATACTAGCTCTTGAATTGCTTCATTATTTCTAATCTTTCATTGCATTGGAAATCTACCTCATTTGTGTTTGAGAGAGCACATGCACAATCCATCAAAAGGAGCAAATCAAATAAGTAGAATTGGGTGCAATTTACTTGTTTTTATCTCAATATGTTGTTATGATGAAGTCTTATTGGTTTCTTTGTTCATTCGATGAATTATATGTGCTAACCCACTAACTTTTCATGTTTGAGCTTGCTCCCAATAGATTTAAGATTTCCTCGTACACAACAACTACATTAGCTCGGCCAAGTTTATCAACTATTGTGATATCAAATTCTTGTAGAAGTAAAAGTCATCTAGATAACCTCCATGTGATAGCAGGTTTTTTGTCCAAATACTTAGTGGTTGCATGATCAGTATGTACACATCCAGTGATATAGTGATGAAATTTGTTGAGGGCATAGATGACAGCCAAGATTTCTTTTTCTTTGACTGTGTAATTTAGCTCAAGTCCCTAATAATTCTTGTTGATAAAGTAGATTGCATGCTCAATAACATCCTCTTTATTCTGTAGAATAACCCCCACAATGTAATTAGAAGCATTAATATGAATGTGAAATGGCAGGGAACAATTGGGACCCCTTAAAATAGGTGCCTAAGTAAGAAATAACTTAAGTTGCAGGAAAGACTCATTACAAGATGCAATCCATAGAAACTTAGGATTCTTTATGAGCAAGGAATACATTGGGCCCTCCATCTTGTTGAAATCTTGCATAAATCTTATGTAATATCCATCATTCCCTAAGAAACTTCTGACATCTTTCTATTTTGTTGGTGTGTCCAGGTTCATGATTACTTCTATTTTGGTAGGGTCAACCTAAATACCAATAGCACAGATATAATGTCCAAGAACTACCCCCTCTTGCATCATCATAAAGAATTTTTCATTATTCAAGGAGATATTATTCTCCTCATAGTACTTCAGAACTTTGCCCAGATTAGACAAAGATTCCTCATAGGTTTGACCGTGGGTTGTGAAATCATCCACGTAAATCTCCATGTAGTCATGAGAAATATCAACAAATATACTAATGATTTCCCATTGAAAAGTTTTTGGGGAATTGAAAAGACCAAAGGGAAGATAGAATAGGAAAAGGTTCCCCGTGGATAGGTAAAGGTAGTATTTTCTTGATCTTTAGGAAGAATCCTGATTTGATTATACCCACTATACCCATCAAGGAATCAGAAATACTTTTTGCCTACCAAGGAGTCCAACACTTTATCTATGCATGGTAAAGGGAAGTGGTCCTTTTTTATAGCATTATTGAGTTCTCTATAACCTATGCATACCCTCTACTTTCCTTCTTTCTTGGGAACTATCACTAATGGAGAAACCCACTGACTATCTAAGATAGGGTAGATAAAACCAACATTTAGTAGTTTTTGTAATTTGGTTTTCACTATCTCTCTTAAAGATAGATTAACACGCATTTAGAACTGTCTAACAGGGGATTTATCCTCCTTTGGATATATTTGATGTGTACATAACTTAGGATCTAAACCTTTCATATCCCCATAATCCCATGCAATTTCTTTAGGATGACCTTTTAGGAGTTTGGCTAGGGAGGTTTGCTACTGAGGAGTAAGTTAATTATTTATGTGCAAACAACATCCTATGGAGACCTCTAATTGTTTGGTCAGCTCCACCATGGAAGTGTTCATGAATGAGGGTACTTGAATTTCATGTGGAAGAAATTGGTGGTAAATTTTTTTGGCTGCAGGAGATGGGGATAACTTACAATCAGGACATAATGGCTGCAGGGAGCAGTGATGGGAAGAGGAACAGTCCAAAGGGTGTAAACTTAGTCCATACTAATTTTGCATTATATTTGTGATCACGGTATCTTCTTCTTGAAGTTGCAAGAAAGGGTCTCTTTTTAACATCATTAATTGGGATACTGAATTCACTACCTCAGACTCCTCTCTTATGTCTGGCCAAATTGATGTAGTCAACTCAAGTTCCAGCTAGGCAGGTGGATACAAGGCTATATTTTTAGTAGAATGACCATCAGAGATGATCATAGCCCCTGAGCGATAACCTACATAAGCATCTACGATGGCTAACCAGGGTCTACCTAGAATAATTGGGTATCCCCCTAAGGTGGCTTTGGGTGAAAGTATCATGAAGTCAACAAGGTACGACCAAGATTCTAAGGTGACAACAATATCTTCTACCATCCCATCAAGCTTGACTGTGGAACTTTCTGCAAGTTGAGGGACAATAGGTGTAGTCCATAGGTTGGCAATTCTGAGTTGTTGCATAATATCCTTGGTCATAACATTGATAATCATGCCTAAGTCAATCAAGTCACTCTTAATGGTTGTCCCATTAATAACAACCTTAACAAATAGGCTGCCAGGGTCTAAATATTTGGGGACAACTACTTTTCCAAGCATTATGTCCACAAGTTTTCCCAATACATGGATAGTCTCGAGATCCTTTCTTTTATGGTCAGGTTTCTTGAAGTAGGATTCCTTAATGGATTTCCATAGGTAGGCACATCCTTGATTGCTTGGAATAATGAGATTTGAACACTAATGTTTTTGAGCTGATTAAGAATGTTAAAAGTTGCGTCTTCAACAGGATAGGGATTTTCAGTTTGTAGCCTCTATGGAAAAGGAGGAGATGTTTGTTGGGATTTATTGGGTGGTTTTCTTGGGCCTACTAGAGTATTAGAGGATTCATTTGGATGGTCTAGTTCTTCTAAGGATACATTTGTTATAACAGGTGGAGTTGGAGCAGATAGCATAGTATGAGACTGCAAATGGATACCATTTATATTTATCTTATAGGCAGGGTATTGGGTAGGGTTTGTTACATAGACATTTTTTTGTTGGGTCAGAGGTCTATTATTAGGATTTGGTTGAGGTTGGGTAGGAATTTGAGTAGGCCTTAGAGGCATTTCAGTGGCTGCAAGAGGTGGTAAAAGTACTTGTTGTGACGATTGAACAGGTGGCTACAGAAACCCTTGTGGCTAATTTAGTCATTGCTGACCTCCTCACCACTATTGATTCTACTTCCAATTACCCTGTGATGGTTTTCATGCCCCTTGGAGTTGTTTCTAATTCCCTTGGGGATTTTTCCATTGATCGTTGGGGTAATTTTTCCATTGAGGTTCAGGGCTATTCTAATGAGGGTAGTGATAATTTACAGGAGGTTGCTATTGATTACTATAAAATGGACTACTAAATGTCAGAGGATCCTAAGGCATACCTTTTTTTTGATCCCATGATCTTCATTGTGCAACGAAGAATACTTGTTCATCCTCTACCTCAACTTGCTTGAAATTAGTGGGCAGTTGAGCAACCTCTAGATTAGCAACCATCTTACACCTGTAGTATCACTTCTTCTATCAGCAATGAGGATAGAATTTTGCTAGAATAGCTTCAAATTATTCATGCTTTTTCTTTTCTTATCGAGTATCTAGCTGATTTACCATGTTATTGATAATATCCCGCTTAAATTCAGACATGAGATGAGTTATATATGTCCAAGAGGCTCCAACACCATTTTATTTTCCTATAGTAGACCTCTATCCTTGACCTTTCTTAGCAGCAGCTCTGGAGTAATTAAGGCAAATCTTTTTAATATCATCCCATGTGGATTGGGTGATATCCCCTCTTACCATGAGTTCCAAAGCTTTGGTGCATCCTTCATTAATACCCGTCAAAAAGATTAATTTATGGGACTCTTGGTTGAGATAATGCTGAGTGTTCTTCTGTAGGCTAAACAAAAATCTCGACACATAATCTTTAAGAATTTCATCTTCCTTTTTTGTCATCTTAAAAATATCATCCCCCCTCATGTCATTTCCTCTATAGTACTCTTTATATCTAGTCAAGAAGGCATTCTTCATTTCATCTCAATCATGGATGACATCATGACCTAGACCCATAAACCATCACAAGGTAGAATCCTTAAGAGTTACAGGAAATAATTTGAGCCTATGAGGGTCTATGGTGTGGTCATAACTGTGATAAAGGATATCAAACTCAAAGAGAAAGGTATATGGGTCCTGTGTGCTAAAAATGTGTCACACTTCTATGAGTCATTATATTTAAGATTTCTCAAGAATGAGGTCTCAAATGGTGACTCATAGCTCTCTATTCATGGAGTGCAAAGGTATGTGATGGAGGCCCTCAGATTAACCTAGTTTGTGCCCCTACAAGTACACCATAAAATGAGAGATTCTATATGATAATGCATGATTTTGTCTATATGATAATAGAATTAATCTATATGTTAACAATGCATGATTATTCTATGAAAGGAAATATGAATTCAAAATTAATCTATGAAAGAAAATATGAGTTTAATCTAAAATGCGAATGCAAAATTAATCTAAATGAATTGCCATGAATGCATGAGAGAAGAAGACAAGAAGAGAGAAGTTGCAATATCCAAGCTCA
>MU225905.1:2157746-2170874 GCA_018584345.1 Thuja plicata
TTTCTAGTCTCAATTTTCTCTCATTTCTAAGCTTTTTGTTGCATAATTAGCATAATTTCATTTAGAGTAATGGCACTTTGCATATTAACTTAGTTTTCTTATGTATCTAATAGTTTAATTCTATCATATTTTCAAGTTCTTAGATTAAAACAAGCATTTCCATTCTTAAATTGTAATTGCATCTCATATAGAATACATAGTATTTCAGTTCTTATAATGCTTTCAAATCCTCCATTTCAGAAATGGTCATGGTTTTTGGCTCTCATTTTGAGAGTAAATTTGACACCCCAACTAAATAGGAGACAACGGGTCGATTCAATCAAATTTGTGAAATGGACAATTCATGTTCATCTTTACAAATTTGATGATTGAGTAAGGACTATGTTGAGTTTGTACCTGATTTAGAGGTCACTTTCAATCACACACATTTTGGCGCCCATCGTGGGGCAGAAAACTGATTTCTGACCTCACTCTCAAATTATTTTTTGATAAATTTCTATGCTCTGTCGTACGGTCGTACTTGTTTATGTACAGATTCTCATGCAAGAATTATGAGCAGGCTGCACGAAGTTTTTCACTTCCTCGCACAAAGCCTTGCAATTCCTCGTGAGAAGTCTGGTACTTCCTCACACGAGACTCAGGGCCAGTTTTTTAAAAAATTTACTATTTTACAAGTACATTTTCTATTTTTTCTGACCATTCTAACATGTTGTTGTTTCTTATTTTTCTAATTTTTTCTGACAGCATAACAGTGGGCTGCAGGTCGCTTGACAAAGATACAAACTTGTTAACAGTTTGCTTGTAGGATGATTGTCAAAGATTATTCTAAAAATGTTGTGCTTGTTTTTTTCGCTTTCTTCACATAGCATAAATAGGGCCTTGTTAAAATTTCTTAGGTATCTTAATAGAAAAATAGGGGAATAGGCTCTTCATTACATGGAAGTGATGCCCATGGATGAATCTGAGACCCAGATAATGCTAGCATGATGGAGACCTAGGTAATCAAGGAAAGATCAATGAACCTTTAGCACATTCACTTGTTAATGGATTATGCTCTTCTCTCTTTGAGAGAATCAGAAACCCAAAGGCTTGTGAATTGGTTGGAGGAGAGTTATCTCAGTGATGAATATGTCTTGCATGTTTGGGTAAGGTGAAGAGGTAGAGAATTTTACTCTTCTCTCTTTGAGAGAATCAAAAAATTGGACCCTCGAATCCAAGCCAAGTTGTGTCACCTTTAGAGGGCCTGCCAGAAGTTGAACCTCTAGGAACGACCCAAGTGAGTACACACCTATTGCCGATGATTCCACCTCACTATAATAAAGTATGCTTTGTTGAGTCCAAAGACTCCAAATCCATGGTAACTTCTTTCTCATGATTTTTACTATCATCTTGAGAAAGCCTTGCTTGTTGTACTGAGCGGCACTGCTCCTAGCCCTGCTTGTAGGGGTGTATGACTGTCAAGTGTTGGTGTGGCCACGAGGTCCTAGCCTTGTATCAGGGGCATCAAAGGTTATTAAGAATGGAAGCCCACTAAAAACATTTCTTAGTTAGATGCCTACCCATATCACCTCTGAAAGAAGACATAATCTGCGCACAAGGAGGGGGAAGAATCTCTCCCCTAGATTCTTGACATAGGTATGTACTTGGATGCTTGAAGTGGTATATGATGTTGGCCCCTACTTTAATGGTAAGCTTCGAAAATATATACTTAGTCCTTGGAAACACCAAAAACACAGGTGCCCTCTCGGGGGTGACACTACTATGTGAGGTGCACGCATACGCATAAGACAGCGAGGCATGGATTTTGTCTTCTTTGCCTTTTTTTGTAGGGATAACTAAGTGTTTGTTTTGAGTCTTAAACTGTCCAATCATGATTAAATAAAGACTCCCATGATTTTTCCAAGTTGCTTTGTCCTTGGTAGAAGTGTTTGAGACTGCTTATTGTGTCACTATTATCTGATCAAAACTTCGTGCTTGTTAATGATTTCTTGTCACATTCAAACTGAGATTTTTGATCTACACTGTCATAAAACTATCCCAAATTTGGAAATTCTATCAGAGAACAGTCCTGACTGTGTCTCGAAATCTGATTTTTATCTTGAAAATTGAGTTGGTCTATCAAAATATGGAGTTTTCTCTCGCGACATTTTAGAAACCTGAGCACTTCCTCACGCGAGCTTTCATTTTATCCCGTGCAGTTACAAGTTTCCTCGCACAAAATAGCACTTTCTCACATGAATCTGTCCTCTGGTGTCCTAAAACAGTGAGTTATTTCCCATTGACTGGTGAGTTTTTTGCCTAATCTAACTTTTTTCTGGGATCTAATTTCCTATTTCCCTATTGTCTGCAGTCTAAAACTGATTGTCTCGAGTGGCAAACTGATCGATTCTTTCTCAAACTTGTTTTGTCTCTTTTCTCTTGGTCATACCTTTCTGTGCTTTTATACCTTGCGACACGATAGTCACATCTTGACTATTCTAGCCATACTCTTGATGATTCGTGTCGGGTGCATCTCACATCTTGGTTTTTCTAGCCTATTACCTCCTTTTCATTATTTCTAGACATACAGTTCTGAGTTGGATCCTAATTTTTCTCTTGTTTCATCTTTGTCTATGCCTGTTATGACTAGAAGTGGCAATATATTTCCCATTTGTGGTTTCGGAATAGGTAGAAGTAAACCTTTTAATCAAGGAAAAGGTCATTCTAAACCCATTGTTCAATCTGATAGTCAAGAGGGATCCTCACATTCCTCCTCCCCATTCAGTATAGACTCCAGTCTAAATCAGAAACCAGTGTTCCAGTTGTGCTCTAATCCTTTGTTTCAAGATCAACAAAGCTTCAGAAAGTCACCTGTTTGGGTTGACCCTATTGACAATCCTCACTGCCTTAGTGATCCTTTTGAACATATCAATCCTTTTGATCCTATCAACCCTTTTGATCCGCCAAGAGTTACATTAACCATGAATTCTTAGCTCAATACTCACACTCATACTAAAGCAGTGCACACAGCACAATCCCACATCAACAACATGGAAAATCCTTTCGATTACCTACAAGGTCAATATAGCGGGGTCCACGACCAATCTCAAGATGAGCAGGGTCAACAAGAGGAGCAACGTCACCACCACCCTCCTCCACCTGACCAGAGTCAAGATCAAGGTCAAAGCATTTATGAGATCCTTGGTAATGATGATGAGCTGATAACTCAAAATGACATAGATGTTGCAAAATCTAATAAATCTCTCATCAAGATGATGGAAATTCTCCTTGCACAAGATAAAGAGAAATATTTTCTAGATTTGGCAAAACAAGGAGTTAAGCTACCCCCAAACTTCCAAGTGGAAATGCTTGTGGCTAAAGAAGAAGAGAGTGAGACTACCAAATTGCATAAAGTAATTCAAGATATGCAAAATCAAATTAGCCAACTTATGAAGGATAAGGACAAACCCACACAAAAATTCACGATGGAGAGCATCTGTCCTTTTCCTTTTGATAGGAGTCTTCATATGCCACCTTTTCCCAAAGGTGTGGAGCTCCCTAAGTATGATAAGTATCTGGGTACCACTGATCCTTGGGATCATTTGAGAGAATTTAGGGCCCTATCTATGGAGTTTATTCATGATCAAACCTATTTGATGTGTCTCTTTCCCCGAATTTTGGGTGGACCTGCTATGGAGTGGTTTTCTCGACTACCCACCGGCATCAAGACTTTTGATGAGATTGCCAATCTCTTTATATAGCATTATTCTCACAACATACAACATCTCATCAACATCAAGGACCTTTGCAATCTCAAGCAAAGACAAGGGGAGGCATTCCTAACATTTCTCCAGAGATGGAGACAACTTTGCACAAAGTATCCTCGTAAAATACCCAAATCTGAGAAACTCGATATCTTCTTGGACAATCTCACTCCTGATTTTGGGTATCAGGTACAACTTCAAGGTCCCCTTAATTTTGATAGCATGATTAAGAAAGTTGTGAGGATAGAGGCATTTATGGTTAAGAAAGGTGAACTGACTTTGTATAAAGACAACAAACAAGGTTCCTCCTCTTCCAACAAAGATAAAGGGAAGTTTGTCAACAAAAATAGGGACAGTGTGAGTGATGGAGTGGTTTATAATGTGACCCCAGCTCCTTCAAAACCAGTCTTCTATCTCACTTCTGGTATACAAGAAACCAAAGTTGTTGAAAAGGCTACAACAAATACTCAACCACCTTCTAGAGATTCTCTGGCAAAAAACCTTGGGCCCCTTGACCCAAGCATGAATTTACTTCCTTGGGAGAACCGCTTGATGTGGTTTTCAAGAATTTGGTGCAAAATTAGATTCTCTCTCCTTTGGAAAAACATTTATATGATCTGAAACCATGACCCCATTGGTGGAACGAAAATGCATACTGTGACTATCACCAAAAAAAGGGTCATAAGACTGCTACTTGTCTTCAGTTGCGTCATAAGGTCCAAGATTTGATTGATAATAAGGTTATTGTTGTGGAAAATCATAATAAGAATTCAGATCACCAGGAATTTAAAGATCCCTTTCCTTTTCATGAGAAAGGTGAGTCTTCCAATGCTAACAACAATAATGCCAAGGTTAACTACGCACATGCCACTTATGACAATGTCATCAACATGATTGAACCTGTTGAAGTGGAGTATTGTAATGTGATTACTACTAAGGGGAGCAGGGATGTTCCTAAGCCTAAGACCCCATTTGTCTTGAGAGGCCTTGGGTCTCACTCGTCTGAATCTAAAACATCTTAGGAGTGCATAAAAATTGTTACCAGATCCCGCTCTAAGATCACTATTAAGGGTCCTGATCCTCCTTCTACTACATCTGCACCGAAACAAATCATGGATAAAGCTATTGTTGGTCCTACCAACAAGACCACAAAATTGGTCCCCGCACCTTCTACTGCTAGTTATAGCATTCTAGACCAGCTGCAAAGAACCAATGCTCAAATAACCATCTTTGAGTTGTTGAAGATCTCGCCTAGTCATAGGCAAATTTTTTATAAAGCCCTCGCAGAGGCTAACGTCCCCAAAGACATCAATCTGGATCAGTTTCAATCCATGGTGGGTCACTTGACTTCACCACACTATTTTTCCTTCTCAGAAGAAGATGACCACTTGATTAGTCACCCGCATAATGCTCCTTTGCATATAGAGGTCATGATTGGGAAACAACTAGTCTTTTACATCCTTATTGATAATGGTGTTGGTCTCAATATTTGCTCTGTTCACTTTCTCACTCAGCTAGGTTATGATGAAGGTCGCATAGATTCCCACAAGATAATTACTATCAAGGCCTATGATGAAGAATAAAGAAAGTCTAAAGGTTTAGTTGTGCTACCCATTCGGGTTGGACCGGTTGAAAGAGATGTCACATGTCAGGTGCTAGACCTTCCTCTTGCTTATAAAATCCTGCTGGGAAGACCATGGATCCATGAAATGCAAGTGGTTCCCTCTACGTATCAATAGTGTATTAAGTTTCCTTTCCAAGGTGCAGAGGTGACAATTCTTGCTAGTATGGGCTCTTCTTGTAATGCGCTCACACAGTCAGCTGATAGTCTTGTTTTGACTAACAGAGAATACACAAAATTTTGTGATGCCAAGCTTAGAGACATGGAGCAAACCTTGAAAATTAAAGACATAGGCATGGGGGGTATCAAATAGAACTTGTGCTATCATTAACAGCTCTACCTCTGTCTCCTCATTCTTATGGGAGACCTTCTGAGAACTGTAAATATTCTACTTCTCCCCCTGAAATAGTCTATGATGGTGTCTTTGTATGAGCTTCAACACCACTAGAAGATGAAGATGAGGAAAGAGCTATTAAAGCTTGGCTTTGCAAAGGAAAGGACATATCTAAATAGACTGCCCCAGCTCATGAACTAAATCCTAATAGTGAAGGTCTTAAGATTATGAAATGCTTTGGATACAAAGGGAGTGGCCCAATAGGGGTGAATGGTAATGGTTAGTTGAAGCTATTAAATATATAGGTCAAAATATGAAAGACACAATTGGTTTAGGCTTCAAGAAGATCCTGTTCCATCTAGGGATTAACAAATTTGTGCCAAAACTGGATCCTCCACTAGAACCTAAAGGCACAGGTACAGTCAACACCATAGAGGATAGCTACGATGAGGATTGCTTTCCTTACCCCATTCCTCCAGACCTGGCAGCATTCTTTGCTGAGCCAGATAATTTTGTACCACATGCTAGTACATTTGAGACTGACATCGATTCTGATAAAACCACTCCATTTGATGCATTAACCTACGAACAATGGAAAGTGTTACAAGATCCTAGTTTCCAAGGTGAATGATACATACCACCAGAGTTTCAAGAGTAGTTGGCACAAGAATAGGCTGGTGTTGCAAGAACTCCCAAACCTTCATGGTGCAAACATCCCAGTCAGAGTTCAGACATAGATTCCCATGAATATGAGTTCGAGAGTCTTTCAGAAGGATCCTATGAAAAGCTTCTCGACATAGGTGAAGGGTCTAGTGAAAGGTCTAATGAGTCTGAGTCCATAAATTTTAACGTGTCTTCAACTACAATCGCTAGGAGTCAAAAGGATTAAAATACACCTTTGGATGAGATTGCTCTAGGTCTCATCTTACTAGTCAGCACTTTTGATGACTATACTGTGAATGCACTTGAACCCGTCACTTCTCTTTCACTCCAACATCCTGAGCTAATAGACTAGAATTCTCCTTCCTCATCCATTGAAGTCCTCACATTCTAGAATGACTATTCTCTATCCTGCTACCTTCATGTTGTTGAACCTGTAATGTCCTCCACTAGTGAAGAAAGTATCAACATGACCGAGGTTGATATCAAGTATCTTAGTCATAAAATTAAAAGAATAAAAAATAGGCGCTCTGATGGTGAAAACCACATTGTGGCAGTGTCAGAGCCAAAAAAAGTAAAAAGAATAGACATATCCAAAGGTGAAAACCTCTTTGAGGTACCTAAGGATGAGATACTTGATGTGCTTCTGAGTCATTTCCAGGAATGCTCATCAGTGCTAATTGAGCCAACTCAGCTGGTAAATTTGGGTACAGAAGAACATCCACACATTATTCATGTGGCCAAATCATTATCTACAGAAGAACTCAAAGAATTCACAGAATTCTTCAAGGAGAAAAGGATAAACTTTGCGTGGACATATTCTAACATGCCAGGTGTAGATCCCGATCTTATCATGCATCACCTGTCAATAGCTCCAGGTGTAAAACCAGTCAAGCAAAAACTTAGAAAGATGCATCCACATGTGGCTCTACTTATCAAGGCAGAGATGGAGAAACTTCTAAAAGTTGGGTTCATCAGAGCCATTGATTATGCAGAATGGATCTCCAACATAGTTCCAGTGTCAAAGCATGAAAAATCTATCAGGGTATGCATAGACTTTAGGGACTTAAATAAGGCATGTCCAAAAGATGATTTTCCACTACCCAACATCGATATAATTGTGGATATGACAGCAGGATACAAAATGTACTCTCTAATGGATGGATTCTCTGGCTATAACCAAATAAAAATCACACCAGAGGACCAAGAAAAGATTGCTTTTACTTGCACATGGGTACTTTCTACTGGAATGTTATGCCTTTTAGTCTTAAGAATGTTGGAGCCACATATCAGAGAGCAGTCACTACCATATTTCATGACATGATGCACAAAACAATGGAGGACTATGTTGATGACACCATTGCTAAAAGCATGGATAGGAAGGCACATCTCACTGATCTAGGCCCTATACTGGATCATATGGAAAAATTCAGACTGCATCTTAACCCTAAGAAATGTGCATTTGGAGTAACTTCGGGGAAATTGCTTGGTTATATCATCTCTGTGAAAGGAATCGAGGTGGATCCTGCAAAGGTACAAGCTATCATGGAAATGCCTCCACCTCACAATATCAGACAAATTAGAGGTCTTCAAGGTTGGCTTCAATCTATCTGGCACTTCATCTCACAGCTAGCTGACAAGTCACAGCCATTTACTAAAACTCTACATAAAGGTGTGACCTATGAATGGAACAAAGAATGTGAACAAGGCTTTCAAAAAATCAAACAATATCTGGCCAATCCACCTATATTAATGTCTCCTATTTATGGGAAGCCATTAATCTTATACATCTCAGCTACAAAAACATCTCTGGGTGCTCTATTGGCTCAAGAAGATCAAAATAATAAAGAAAGAGCAATCTATTACATCAGCAGAACATTGGTCTCTTATGAAATAAATTATTTTGTCATTGAGAAAGCTTACTTAGCAGTGGTGTTTGCTTCCTAGAAGTTATGACATTACATGCTTGCTCACACTACAAGGCTAATTGCAAAATTTGATCCATTAAAGTACTTACTCAGTAAAGCTACCCTCATAGGTAGACTAGCTAAATGGGTCATGCTCCTTAGTGAATTTGATATTGAATATGTCGAGAGAAAAGCTATCAAAGGGAAAGAAATTGCAGATCAGTTGGCTGAGGCACCTATTACAGATCATCAACCATTAAAGATCAAGTTCCCAAATGAATCCATCATGCTTCTCACACATCAATCATGGACCATGTTCTTTGATGGATCATTCACCCAGCAGGGGTCAAGCACTGAAATCTTGTTCATTACACATCAGCGATATTCATTACCAAAGGCTTACAAAATGATGTTTCCTTGCACCAATAACACTACTGAGTATCAAGATTTGATTAATGGATTAAATATTGCTATTGAATGGTGTAACGATGAGCTGAATGTCTTTGGAGATTCACAGTTGGTTATTAATCAGGTGAATGACATCTATCAAACAAAAGATGAAAAACTGGTGCCTTATAAGAAGATGGATGATGATCTTAAGAAATACTTTGCACATGTTACTTTCCAACAAATTCCAAGGCCAGATAATAAAGCATCTGATGCCATGGCTACTCTGGCTTCTATGTTACAAATGCTAGAAAATGACTTCAGACACAAATTCCTAGTGGAGATGTTATGCCACCCTTCCTATAATTCCCTTGAATCCTGGATGATCAATTTAGTCATTGGACATGACTCATCCCGCTACCATCATATATACTCCTACCTTCATGACCAGATCATTTTGGACACTTACACTTGAAATGAGAAACGCCACTTAATATGTAGTGCTTCATGGTTTTACATCATAGCTAACGACTTATACAAACAAGGTCTAGATGATACCCTCCTTAGGTGTTTAGAACCTTATGAGTCTAAGCATGCATTAGTAGAAGTGCATGAAGGTATCTGCGGATCTCACTCAAACGGTCTGACACTAGCTCGTAAACTTCTTAGAGTTGGTTACTATTGGCCGGATATGGAGAAAGAATCTATACAATTTGCTAAATCTTGCAAACAATGCCAGCTTCATGGAAACCTGATCCATGCTCCTACCAAGGATCTCATTCCTTTTGTCAGCTTTTGTCCATTTCAGCAATGGGCCTTTCACTTAGTGGGTCAGATACATTTGTCTTCTTCAAGGGGACATAAATACATCATCACTGCTATGGACTATTTCACCAAGTGGATCGAGGCAGTGCCTCTCATTATAGCTGATGGCAAGTCTGTGGCTATGTTTATACTGAATTACATCATCTATAGATATGGTGTACCCTCATCAATAATCACTAACAATGGGGGGAAATTCAAGAACAAGGTTCTAACAAATTTATGCAATACGTTCAAAATCATTCAGCACTGGTCCTCTATCTATTATCCCCAGGGTAATGGACAGGCAGAAGCTTCAAATAAGACTATTCTCAAAATCTTACACCACACAGTACACAAATCTGGATGAGACTAGCATCTCCAGATTAATCTGGCTTTATGGGCTTACTGCACCAGTATACGGACACCAACGAGGGCAACGTCCTTTGCTCTAGTTTATGGTGTCGATGTAGTACTTCCTATTGAGGTTGAGATTCCTACCTTATGAGTCTCTCTGAAGGGCCTCATTACTGATGATGATATCAGAATATCTCAGCTACAAGAGATTGAACTACTGGATGAATGTCAAAAAGTGGCATTTGATCATCTTTGAGAATTTCAGAAAAGAATATCTAAAAGCTACAACAAGAAGGTCAGACCAAGGGAATTCCAATTGGGTGATCTCGTCCTGAGAGAGAACCCCAAGAATCAACAGCAATGGGTCCAGAAAGGAAAATTTGAACCAAACTAGCTTGGTCCATATGCTATCATTATCGTATTTTGGTCTGGTGCTTACCAACTCTCTACCACAGAAGATGAACAACACAAAGAGCCCATCAACACTCTTCACCTAAAGAAGTTCTACAGTTGACATATCTTCGGAATGCTCATGTACATACTTTACTTTGAGAAAATCCCAAAAATTGCAAAATGTCCTAAAAAAAATGATCTTAGTGAAAACCTGGCAAACAGGTACTTTGATGTATCTATTATCCTAGTGAAAACCTGGTAAACAGGTGCCTTGATAATACCAAAAAAAATTAAAAAAATTAAAAAAATGGAAAATACAAAAAAAGAGAAAAATGTGCCATTAATAAAAACCTGGTAAACAGGCGTCATGGTAGCAAAAATAGAATTTCTGCCAAGATGGTGAAAACTTGGTAAATAGGCACCTCTTGTTTTGCAATGCTCTATCAATCGCGGTATCTCTTGGCTTTCTTACAGTTTGCTTTCCTGCTTTAGTGTGCTTTCCTGCTTTAGTGTGTTGTCCTGCTTTAGTTTACTATCCTACTTTAGTTTGCTTGCTCATGCATTCACTTTTAGTCATCTTCAAGATTTTGCTCAACTTCACATGGATTGAAACTAGTCACACTCGGGGGCATCTTCCTGGTCTAGGGGGCATTGTCCTATCTTTTGGAGTCTCTCTCCTCTTCGCATCAGTCACCAGTGGTTCTCACTAAGTCTTCCTGTTAATGCCTAGATCTCACATCGATCTTTATGTTTGAGAATCTTTCTCGCGTTAGTCACCAGTGATTCTCACTACATCTGCCTACTATCACTGTATTACTGAGATTTCTTACATCAACCGCTATCTGCATATCTGACATCAATCTGTTTAGTACTTGGGGGCATGGCTCCCCACTTTGATCGCATCTTTGGTTTACACTCGAGTCATTAATCTTGTTAGTTATAAAGGAATACTCTCTACTGGCACAAACTGGTGTTTCTCAACACCCCAATCAAACAGTGTTTTTCAACACTCTCTTTGGACACATCTTTGTTTTTCAACACACATTGGATATCACCAATGTAAACATCTCTCGATAGCAATCAAACACAATGCACTCAAAAGCACAACAGTGTTTTTCAACACCCTAAACACATGCACATTCATAAAATTTGAAATGTGCTGAGCTATGATTGAATCTTTCTTTGTATGTTGTCTATTCTCATGAATTTCATTGATATTTTCTTTGTCTACTACTTGTGGGTATAGTTTTGATGATCCGACAGCGTCAAATAAATAGGGTGTATGTGGTAAGAGCTTCTGCATTAAGGTGGAAAAGCCTCACATCCCTCGATCTTGTTTATTTGTATGCCAAGGGGAGGTTGGAACTATTGCCTTGACTGCTATTGCTCTGTTTTTTTACTTATGTACTCTTACTATATCAAACTAGAAACAATGTTCAGGTCATCTTGGCTTTTGTGCCTTGGTGCTTATGTTTGTTTCCTACATTTTATTTGATGAAAGTCATATTCATATTCTTATGGTTGCAGTGGCACCAGTAAGGATTGTATTGCCTCCGATGTTCCAAAAATACTCGATGATGATAATTATGCGATGATTCCAACAACCAAGTCCTAGGGTTGCATTTAGCTTAGGCTTGCAATCGCATTTTAAGATTGCATAGCAATAATTTTGGTGCTCTCTTCATTGTCTTCTCATTCTTTGAAGTTCCTCATATTTTTTCCTGGATTCCTCTCGACTACACAAGTGTTTGTTCCTTGGCTAAATCGACCGTTCTGAATCTATTTTCGTGATCAAAATCTACATCTGATACTTCTATATAGCTCAAAATCATGTTTTAAAATTTTGGGACCGACGTGCTCTGATGCTTGTGCAGTCATATTGCTGACGTCGCTTTCTTGTCAGAATCATCTCTCGTCATCATCTTCTAAGCTTCTGCAATCTTTTCATCAAAGTCAACTCTAGTCAATTTTGGTCAAACTTGGTCAACTATGGTCAAACCTAGTCAACAGGACCTCTCGATCGCTCTAAATCAATTATGCCTTCTCTTGATCTATCTCTAAATTCCTCTGGATCTTCAATCTTTTTTCTATATGCGATTTCTCGCTCTCAATCATCATTATGATGTATCATCTTTTGATTTCGCTCCTGAGGGGGCAGGATGATTGCATCATTGAATCTTTTCGCATCATTCTTGAATCAGTTTGATCTGAATCAAAAGTCCCCATCGCTAGGGGCATCTCATCACTTGGGGCATATTCAATTTTTCGTACCTTATGGTCAAAATTGGATATTCCATGATCTTGAATCTCTAGGGGGATCTTGATGCCTCACATCTAGTCATATTGTCATTTATCTTTCTAGGTATCTGAGCAATCTAACTCGGATCCTCAAGAATCAAGCTTCGTTCTGGAGATGATTCTTGAAATCTCATTGGGTATTGGAGAAATCTAACCCTAATTCCTGAAAGTCATGCTTTGTTCTGAAGATGACTCTCAAAAGCTCTGTTACACTGTTATCTTGGCAACCTAACCTAGATCTCGGAGGGTTAACCTTTGTATTGGGGTGATCTAACCCTGATTCTGGAGATAGTCCTAAATCTTCATCAGCTATCAGCAGACATTGGGGCAATCTAACCCCGATTTTGATCCTCTCTCAAGTGGTGTTTGGACCGTTGTCTTCACAATCTAACTTAGAATTCAGAGAATCATGCTTCATTCTCAAGATGGTTCTAATTCTCGATCTGATCAGTGTCTTGGCTACCTAACCTAGATTTCTGAAATCTTCATCTTCACATCAGACTATTCTTTGAATCAATGTGCTTCTCGCACATCAATTCAAAGAGGGGCAAAATGTAACACCCCAAAATTGGCACCTTACAATTCTAATCAATTTTGGTGCATTTTCTCATCATCAAAGTCCTATTG
>MU225905.1:2170964-2191963 GCA_018584345.1 Thuja plicata
GCATAAATCTCACACTATATTTAATTCCTAAATTCTCAAGATTTATTAGCTAAAAAATCCCTATGATTAATTAATTTAATTCTAAAGTCCTAAGTGCTTTTAAATTAAATTAATTCCACCCCCTTTAACTAATACACGTCAAAAGGAATTGAATAAATTATTTAATTATTTGAATGGATTATCCTCAAAAATAATTCCATAATTCCATGTCAAAAGCCACTCATGTGCCAATAATTCATTTCTTTAATTAAATAATTCATCATTTTGTCTCACCTTCCTCCATGGAGATGAAGATTCAACCATTTCTTTCCAAGAAACTCTTCATCCTCTTTCCAGGTTCTTCTATATTATGCACTTCATTTTCTTCATTTGAGGGGGCAATCTTTTAGAGTATCAAAATTATAGCGATTTCTAGTCTCAATTTTCTCTCATTTCTAAGCTTTTTGTTGCATAATTAGCATAATTTCATTTAGAGTAATGGCACTTTGCATATTAACTTAGTTTTCTTATGTATCTAATAGTTTAATTCTATCATCTTTTCAAGTTCTTAGATTAAAACATGCATTTCCATTCTTAAATTGTAATTGCATCTCATATAGAATACATAGTATTTTAGTTCTTATAATGCTTTCAAATCCTCCATTTTAGCAATGGTCATGGTTGTTGGCTCTCATTCTGAGAGTAAATTTGACACCCCAACTAAATAGGAGGCAACAAGTCGATTCAATCAAATTTGTGAAATGGACAATTTATGTTCATCTTTACAAATTCGATGATTGAGTAAGGACTATGTTGAGTTTGTGCCTGATTTAGAGGTCACTTTCAAGCGCACACACACTAAGGTCTTGTTTTTGGTCGCATCTATTCATGCATGTATATATACTAGACATACACTTTTGTATTAGGTGTGTAAATGAAAAATAAGCAAAGAAAATATTTAGAAGAGCGATAGAAGCAAATCAGTATGAAGTAGAAGTCTTCAAGAGAATAAAGCATCAGCGCATAAATGGAATTGGTCAGACAAGAGTGTCAGAACAATAGTTCATCCTTTAGATATAGTGTATATCTATTATCTAAAGGTTGTAGCCTTCATCCTATTGATCAGTGAGCTCTCGCAGTGATCCAACCACCTTTAACAGGGTTTAGTAAAGACTCTTAACAGGGTCATTGTACTTTCATTGTAAAGACTGCTCCTAACAGGGCAAAGGAACTCTAACAGGTTCATAAGACTAGTACAATCATTTGTGGGTACTAATTTCCACCGGGGTTTTCATTTGATCAAGGTTTCCCCATAATAATATATTGTGTTATGTGTTATTGTGTTTTTCTTCATTTGTTATCTATTTGATGTAAGTTTAAAGTTGCTGAAATAAAGATAATTGACAAACACCGATTCAACCCCCCCTAGTGTTTCTAACAATTGCTATCAGAGATCTGGTCCTTTGAAAGAAAGTTTAACCACTTGAGGAGATCATGGATTGAGCAGTAGAGAAACGTCTGAAAAAGAATCTTGAAGCAGCCCTTGATGATCTTCATAGATCTGAAAAAGAAAATTAAGAACTTAAACTAAAATTTGATGGCTCCCAAATGCTTATCAAAAAATTAAGGAAAGATCTAAAAGATTTCTCTACAAATGATTTGGGAAATGGTCAAAAAGCTTAATGAAGAAAACATGTCTCTAAAGGACAAGATTGAAGATCTGAATGAACATCTTACTGATAGCCTAACTGCTATTGAAGAAAAGACCAAAGAAAGTAAACAATTAGATGATGAACTTATGCAATCAAATATGAAGATCTTGGAGTTGGAAAACATCAATAAAAAGATTGAATCTGAATTAACATAAGCAAAATATAAAATTGAGAAATTACACACAAGTTCTAATCTAATTCAATCACAACTTTATGCACAGAAGCTAAAAGGTGATACTACTAGTGTTTGATACAGTGTAGCTCAATTTGAAATCAATGCAATGCAAGAAAGAAAGAAATCACAAGAAGAATCGACAGAAGCAAAGAAAATTGAGAATCTTGCAGAGGGTAATACACAACCTCCTAAAGATGAACACAAGCTAATTAACCAAACTTGTTATGCTTGTAACAAGCATGGACACTTGGCAAGAGATTGTAAAGAGGTAAGACCTTTCAATGGGTATTGTTATTCCTATAATAAATTTGGTCATAGGGATATTCATTGCAAAACAAGTCAAAGAAATCAATCATAGCAGAACCAAAGAAATTTGAATCAATACAATCAGAGAAATCAACCTCAGAGAAACTATCAAAAAATTACATGTTAGATATGTAATTATAATGGACACACAGCCAAGCAGTGCAGCATGATAAATAATATCAATAGACCTCCAGTAATTTGTCACTCATGCAACAAAGCAGGACATGTCTCAAGGTTTTGCAGGTCAAGAACTCAAAAACAAGAAAAGCCTAAAGAATCATTATTTGAAGAATCTAGTGAAGTCAAATTTGTAAAAGCTACAGAAGATTCAGGTAAAATATGGGTTGAAGTAAAGAAAGATGATGATGTTAACAAGGTAGTAGATGCATCCACAGTGGATGCAACTTCTACTTCTGGTTAGTTGACCCTCATGGTCTTAGGAAGGCTATTCTGGCTCTAAACCCCTGCGCGGCTGGTATACTAACCTTTGAGTATGCGCCTATGGATTCAGTAATTTGGTGACAAATTAAGGAAGTATGCATGGACACATAGCTTGTACTTTTAAAAGAACAAAGATTGCAATTCACAGTAAACCATGTTACGAAAACAAGCATTAAATGCAATAACCTTTTATATAAGTCAATAAAAGATCTTTTATCCTCACTTTGCATTCAATATTGAGCATTCAAAGAGCGCAGCAGAAGTTAGCATCGAAGTGTTAAAGGATAAACCATTGATTGGTTAGCAACACAAATTGAAGTTGAAACGGAACCCTAGCGGACGTGTCATTTCAAAATCTTGTGAACCCTACTTAAGCAAGTTACAATTAAGTAATGGCTACTCCTACAGTGTTTGACATCTCTAAGAAAAAGAGATATGTGTTTAAGAAGCATCCATTCAAGTTTGTGCTAGATGATGTAGAAGGGGAATTCTCCAAGACTCCGTTAGGAGTCATGCATGTAGAGGACATTCATGCTTACATCTATTGTAAGAAGGAGTATGTTGGTGACAATAACATAACAATGCTCATGGCATCAATGATGAAACTAGATTACTCATTCAAGGATGAATACTCGCATCTCATTGATAACCGTATTTTTTTGTACACAAATGCGCATGAGTTCTATGACCCAGAATGGGTTAAAATTCTACTTATTAGGATACATGATGATCTATATTGGATTAGTGAAGTTCCTGTCCGCATAAATGTTGACCTCATTCATGAGAGGACTAGACTCTCCAAGGTTAGACATGTTCTTCCTACTGGAAAGGATGTAAAGAAATGGGTTGAGCAGGCTTGCTTATCTAGAAGTGATAGGCACGAGATGACTATTGATCCAATTGTGGAAGAAGACATCAAACTCCTCACCATGATACTTGGTTACAAGTTTCAGCATGAAAGTAGACTGAATAGTGTATCTACAGCTACAATTCTAGCAGCAATAAGGATGGCAAGAGACAACACACAGTATAATCTTTGTGAGATATTACGCACACAAATCATTGAGAACATTTGAGCTATCAAGAATGACAAGAGAAAAATATTCATATTTGGCTCTTTGATTATCTACCTATACTTCCACATTGTTGGAAAAGTCTCTAATCTTTACCTAAATAGGATTTAATCTACTATATCACAAATTTCATTAAAAGCTACATCAGAAAGCAGTGTAAAGGACTCTATGGATATGGAGATCAAGATATTTAGGATCAAGATGCAGAAGAGGTTTAGAATACCGTAAAAGATAGTTGAAAAGTACAAGGACACCATATGCTTCATGGTGGAAACTGATTATACTTGCATGGAAGCAATTGAGCCAAGAACCAAATGGATCCACCCACTTGGTTATGAAGTTGAAGAACATGTGTTGGAAGGATATGCACAATTTCTTTTATCTGTGCCTAAAGATCCAAAAGAGCCTAGATCAGGCACATATAGAGAGAAGAAAAATCAAGTTCATTATGTCTTATACAATGTTGATAATAAGAGGAAGGCATCAAGGATTACATCTAACATCCTAAAAGTTCATGTGGTCATACAAGAAGACCTAGATAAAGTTAGGGAAGCTAAGATTGCAAGAGAGCTTAAACAAACACCTGTAGAAGTCAAGATAGAGAAATCAGATGATATCCACAAGAAGAAAAATAAGAAGTTTGATGAAGGTACATCTACGCCATCAACTACTATTGACTTGGAATCCTCTCCACCTTCAGTACCAAGCAAATTGACTAGAATAAGGAAGCAAGTTCCCATAGGTCACCCACCCTCAAGGACAACAAGGAGAAAAGTAAAGAACACTCAAGCCCCTCCTGAGGTAGGATTCAGACCTAGTCTGATAGTCTTAAGGAATAGAATCATTAATGAAGGAAGACTAGATTCAATTTCAAATGTTTATGACAAGTACCAAGAGATAGATAAATCAGAAATTCATTCTATGATTATCTCTCATATGATCAAGTTTAAAAGGTCAGTATTGGAACTCAAGACTGTCATTCCAGATAAAGTATGGAACATATTAGACCTATTGAAAAGATAAGAAATAGAGGAAGATATGAGGATTAGAGAAGAAACATTAGACAGTCTTCTCCTTATTTGCTCACATGATGAGAAAGCAATTCTGTTAGATTTGGTAAAACCTCATCTAAGAACCAAAACAAGAACTCTTCACATTATGAACAAAGAGTATGAGTTGGTTGGAAAAGAGACTAAAAGAGCATTTGAGCAATTATTTTTGGATAGACACATGTATCCATCAATGTTGCCTACATATAAAGTGAGTCCAGTCCCCCCAAATAGGATAAAGAACCAGAGATTTCAAATGTGCCTATGACAGTTCACAGGATTCAACACCCAAAGTTACATCACCCTCTGATACAGTCAAGGATTCAGATGAAACCATTGTGATAAATGATGTTGAGATCACCATGTCAGCCTCAGAAAATAATTTAAATAAATTTGAGGAATCATTTGTAAGTACTGAGGAAGCTGAGAAGGTATGCACTAATAACACTTCTTTGTAGCAAGAACAAGTTCCTACAGAAAAAATAACAGGTCAAAATGAAGAGAGAAAGGATGAACCTAATGAACCACCATCTATGGAGATCCTAGTGAAAATTGAATGCATGGATGTTAGTCAAAATACTATATTCACTCTATCTAGCAAACCATCAGTATCATTGTTGTCAAGCTTGACCCCTAACTCAGCAAACCTAGATGCTTGGGGAGAAGAAGACCTGATTAAAACCAGTGTATTATCCATGGAGAAAGCCAAAGAGAAACAATTTATGAGAAACCCTCTCTTTCTAGAGTTAGTGAACATTTTGAACGAATTAGTACCAGTAGATAAGAAATTGGCAAATATCTAGTTAGTGGATGATGTTGACAGCATATTGACTTGCTTCAAAGCAAACTTCACAAGTTTAGTAGATTGAGCTACTAAAACTGCAGAGGATGAGTACAAAAAGGGAAGATTAGATGAACTGATCAAGAACTTCTCACTTGATCTCAACTCCTTGAAGATTAGTCAAACAATCTTGAAAGAGTTAGCAGCAAAAGGCAGGAAGGTGATAGCAAATTGTATGGATAGAGTGAAATTCACTTCTGAGCACATCAAGAAGATTGAAGAATCAGACATCTTGGTTGAAAACATCAGAAAATTAGTTGAAACATCCTCCCAAGACATCAACATCTGCAAAAACATCTATCAAGGTCAGATAGACAAGATTGAAAAGGCCAAGGTAGAGATCAACAAGATAAGGACCAGGCAAACACAACTAAGAAAAGCACTTGCACCCTCCTTAGCTATCTTGAATGAGAACATAAAATAGATAGATGAAAAAATTTTCACATATGATCAAGGCCCGTGTATGGATCTAAAAAAGATGGAGAAACTCACATATGCATTATGCACCCATCTTCAGACTGTTGATGCATTGAACGCACTTTGGAAGCAAGAGAACAAGACTCTTCAGATTACGTATCTAGATGTGTACTCTGAGTAAGTACCTAGAGACTTACAAATTTTGACACCTTTTTCATTAATGTCAAAGGGGGAGTAGTGTATGTATATAAGGAGTATGATATATATATCCAAAGTTATGATGTACAATTTTTTGTTGTTAAGTTAAAGATTAAGTAACTTGGCCACATTCCTTTGTTGCCATTAATGACAAAGGGGGAGATTGTTGGAAAGTTAACACTCAGGGTGTATATGACTTATTTTGTGTTTTCATTATGGCAACAAAGTCATATGAAGTTTTGACAGTAAACTTTGAAGATCAAAATTGGCTAAGTACAGAAGACATAATAGAACATAGATATACATTTGATCAGAGCACCAGCGCATGTGTGTACGATAAAATCAGGCTATGCACCTCCATACTTAAGCTTTATGATGTGTCATTAAGCTTAGTCTATACACACATGGTACACTATGACAGTATAGAGAAGTTATAGCCAGATTAAGTGCCACTAGCAATTCAAAAAAAAGAGTATGAAGCCGACCTCAGATTTTGGATTAGTGTATAATAGTTTATTTTGTAATGGCCATGCGCATATTGTAATATGCTTGTAAATATGTCTTTAACACTCATATAAACATGTTTAAGCCAATTTTTTTGCAAGCATTGTGTATGTTTTTTTTGGGTCGACTAAGGTCTTATTTTTGGTCGCGTCTATTCATGCATGTATATATACTAGACATACACTTTTGTATTAGGTGTGTGAGTGGAAAATAAGCAGAGAAAATATTCAGAAGAGAAATATAAGAAAATCAGTATGAAGTATAAGTCTTCAAGAGATTAAAGCATCGGCACATAAACAGAACTGATCAAACAACAGTGTCAGAATAGCAGTTCATCCTTTTGATATAGTGTATATCTATTATCTAAAGGTTGTATCCTTCATCCTATTGAGAAGTGAGCTCTGGCAGTGAGCCAACCACCTTTAACAGGGTTTTGTAAAGACTCTTAACAAGGTCATTGTACTTGCATTGTAAAGACTACTCCTAATAGGGAAAAGGAACTCTAACAGGTTCATAAGACTAGTAGTATCATTTGTGGGTACTAATTCCCACTAGGGTTTTCCTCTGATCAAGGTTTCCCCGTAATCATATCTTGTGTTATGTGTTATTGTGTTTTGCTTCATTTTTTATCTATTTTATGTAAGTTTAAAGTTGTTGAAATAAAGATAATTGACAAACACTGATTCACCCCCCCCCCTCTCAGTGTTTCTAACACTTGTTGCTTTGGCTACAGGAACAGTTTCAACACTACAATTGAAAAATTAAGTTGGTGAAATGAAATATACAAGAAATAAATGTAATATCCCCGCAAGGGAACCCATAAGGATCAGGTCTAAAGTAAAAAGATAGAAACTAATTATTTTTTAAATGTTACTAAGACTATTTTAGAATTTATAAAAATGAACATGTCCTTAAAGGTTCCCCTTAAATGATTTTCATGAATATAAAAAAACATTGAAGGCCAAGGTGGACAAGCTTGAGGATACCATTTGTAAGATTGGGGACCAATCTCTGAAGAGTCTCAAAGCTTATATAGGGCAGGCCAAGAGTTTAATGGAGAAGCTGGAGCAAGATACTAGCGCTAAGGATAGCCAAAATGTCAGGGAGCTGGCTGGCCCGGGAACCCACACTAGGGCTAGTACCAAAAAGACAAGCCCAAGGGAGGAAAAGGAGAAAGACAAAGGTGACCTCAAAAATACTATCAATCAGATGGAGGTTTTGGTGATTCAGGCCCAGGAAATGGTTGATGGCATGTAGGTGTCTTTTCCTGGGCCCCCCTTTTTTGTGTTGTCCATGTTCATTATGTCTATCTTTCAGATTGTTGCTAGCTCGTCTGTCTGCTAGATTTTTTTGTCGGCTGTCTTTTTTTGGTGCCTCAGCACAGTTGTTGTTGTACTTTCATCGAATATTTTTATAACTCTGTTTAAAGGTTTTGGGTCCTTGTAAAACCTATTTTTACTTAATCAGAACACTGATTCTATAAATTACCTTAATGAATTCATTTCCTTTCCTAATTTTCATTGTATTTAGATTTTGTTGAAAGGAGACATAAATAAATACATTGTAATTCTAAACAAATTTACCCTTTTCTTTAATTTATTTTCCAATTAACCTTGCTTACACATAATTCATTTATATTTCCAAAACATAAATAACTCTTACTTCCAATTTTTGTTTCAAGAGAGATAGGATATAAAATACACAATCACATTCCTTTATTACAACTTTCTGATTTCAAAATAAACATTCCCTTTGATGTCCCTAAAGCTACCCTTCCCAAATTACATTTCTTTTTTCTTTAATATTCAATATAAATACATTAAATTTCCCAAGGGCTTACAATATATCTCTACATATTTATTTAAAATGGATAGGAGTACAAGAAACTTTTAAAGGAAATCTTCATCACTGATTAAATTTGAATCCAAGCCAAGACACGAACCACGAACAGTACCTCAAAGAGATTTTCCACCCAACCATGTGAAACTTGTGAAGTTCCACCCCATGTGCTAGGAGATAGAACCAAAGTACTCTCAAGGCCTAAGGTAATCAAGGCAAAAGAACCATGTAATCAAATACCAAAAGAGAAAAGGCATAAACAAGAAAGAACTACCTGACTATGCACCAAAGGTTTACGTTCTAGAATACCGTCTAGGTGGGTGTCATCATACAGCCTATGCATTGGGATCCTCCCTGGAAACCATGTAACATTGGTCCCCTCTCAAAGTTTAAGGATCCACCCTCGCAGTTACCCATGGTACCGGTACTCCAACAAGTCTATGTGGATTTATCCATTAAATATGTATATTTCATTATCTTTTGAAACCCCCCTCCCAAGTAAATTTTATGTTATCCCTTGTTTACAAACTCACCCATAGGATTCCCTAGCAACCACTTTGGGTTACAGCACCTATGGTGAGCCACTCGCCTAAGGTATCTATTTCCCTACCCCAGAAACATACCAAAAACAAAGAAAACATTTCAAATGCTCTGATCATATGTTAAATAAGCTCTCTCATTTAATCAGACCCTCAAGATGAGTCATAATCCTTAACCGTGAGCAATATAAGGGAGATAACAAGGATGTCATATACAAGACATACTAAGAAAAACTTATTGTTCTAGAATATGCAATATATTAAACATTCAAATGGGAAAAAGGAAGTAGACAGATAACAAGATCAAACTGGAAGATGGAGACCAAAATAATAGAACAAAAACAATTGACAAAACATTTCCAAAATTTGCATAAACATAGGGTAAAAATAACCATTTGCGAAACTTCCTGAAACATCCTAAAAAAACACATACCTAAACTCCCTAATCTTCCCTGAAACCTAAATACACAAAATAAAGCATCTTATGCATCCACAAAGAAACCTTAACCTTCCTAGAGAGAGTAAAAGGAAATTATATCATTATCTAACATCATTCTTCCTGAATAAATCAATACACTATTCCCCATCTTTTAGAAAATTCCCACCACATAAACTTTATGGAAATGAATATCAAATATTATTAAACACACACACACACACACACACACACACACACACACCAAAACACAAAAGGAGTATTTATCTACAGTTCCAGATCCTACCTAGAGTCCTATGGAGAAACCTTTCCAAAGTTGAGCAACCTCTTCTTCCCGTATGAACTAGCACCTCCTTGAACAAAGGTGAAAATAGTCCTCAAGGAATTCACATATCCCAATGGAAACTAACTAGCCTAACTACTAGGAGGTCTCAGGTTCAAAACTCCTAGGTAAGATTAGTCTTATTGAATGATTATTACTCTATTATATTGTATTTTTTAATTATGTCATTAATTTTCCAAGCATAAAGATATAAAAACACATCTCTCTCTCTCTCTCTCTCTCTCTCTCTCTCTCTCTCTCTCTCTCTCNTATATATATATATATATATATATATATATATATATATATATATATAATGTAGGTATGTATGTGTGCACCCATATATACATACGCATATATTACACAAATAAAGCATCAAATTCATATTTCAAAAGATAGGGAAGCATCATTCCTTAATATATAAATAACAAATAATGAGACAAAGAAAACATACACTGAAGCATAAATCACAAAATCATAAAACTACTTAACCCCCCCAACTGAGGTGACTTCCTAAAGAGGAACCTAGGTCAGCAAGGTTTCCTTGAGAGTACTTTGGAAATATATCCACACAACAATGTTCAAGGATTTTTTAAGGCACGCTTAGACCTATGTAGCCAGATGAATTTGATGCCTGGTACCTGCATCCTGCATCACCAAGTCAAGAGAAACATTTGTACATATATATAAATATACAAGAAATGTGAAACAAGGAGGGAGAGTGTGACATCATGTGGATCTCTTATACAAGTGACTATGACTTCCTCTCCTCATCCTGCAAACACATTAGATAGCATCAATATCAAGGCATAATTGGATTAGTATGGTTAGCTCCAAAAATAATCACTACTCCATAATGTAAATCAAGAATTGAATCATCTTTATAATAAATACAATCAAATATATGAAATAACATGTCCTGATTAAAAATTTTAAATCATGTTCCATCTTCCATAAAATAGTTTAATTATCCAAATATATACTCATAATGTCTCATCAACTAATTAAAATAAACAAAACATAGAGTCCATAATGCTCAATATAGAAATCATGTCTCTGCAAAATATCAAGATACTAGGGTGGGCATTACAATAAAAATAACTACTATGGATTACTCACCAAGTGGTCCCCTTGGATGAGTATCCCAAAACTCCATTACACGGTATGAACTTTCAACAATCCACTATTTCTAAAAACTACTAATGCCACCTTCTCACGCAGGAGTGGAGCTTTATTTAAAGGAAACTAAAGCTAAATACTAAGTAGCTCACACCATGAAAATAGGTGTAGACTTTATTGCAACTCTAGAAAACATGAAAAAGATCAACCATCAAAATAGGAAAAGAATTGTCACAACAGGCACGAAGAACAGATCTAGCTTCTTTTTGTTTCCTAGATTTCCTTAATAATAGAAAAAATTCTTGACCTAATCATTGCTCACCTACTGCCACTTAAATCTTCCTAGAACCATAACCTTTATTGCACTGGCCATTCGTTGAATGGTTCATTATAGGACAAGGTCCGACTGACCAGCGCACGGGTGCAATACCTGGTCATTCTTCTTTGCTAATCACGATCTGCATCAAGATGTTAGAAAAAAAGGCATCCAGAATAAACTTCAACAAAACACGTATACACACATTTTCATCCAAACTACTAACTACTTAAGAAAATATAATTATAGTTTTATCATTTTTAGTATATAGCATTCATATTCGTGTATGCATGTCAAAGTCTTATTGTATGGAATGAAAAAACCTGCAGCTGCACAACAAGTCAAAACATGCAAACACACGAAATACAAAGGAATAAAGCATGTAAAGAACTTGAAATACAACTAAATTTTCACTACAACCTCTGATGAGCTAAAACAAGGGCACTTTAGACTTGTTTGATTTTCTCTTATAGATTTTGTGGGTGTGCTCTCCCAACACAATGCAATAAAATCTCACTATGATAAATCAAAAGGATGAATATTTGAGCACAAGTATGTGGAACTTGCCCCAAATCTCTCAAATGATGAATGCAAATGCAAACCTATTCTAAGAATGAAAATGCAAGAGATTAGAAACTAGAATCAAATGAGATTAATCTAAAGATGAGAATTCAAGATTCAACACTAAACTATGAAAGTGAATCTAAGCTACCATGCAACAAATGAAATCTAAACTAAGATGAAATGCAACAACTATGAAGAACCAAATTGCTAATGATGCTAAAGTTCTCAAGTGCTCAAGTGTGAAAGAATGTTCAATTCACTAACTAGTTTCAAAATGAGGAGTGGGGCCTCCTTTTATGGACTTGACAAGAAAAATGGAGGGCTAGGATTCTGAGGTGGAAAATGAGTGGCTGAGATGAAATATTAGGTAGGGTTTTGGTGGGAGTGAAGGAGAAAAAGAGGCAAAAGAAATGAGTGGCTAGAATTAAGTGGTTAAAGAGAGCAGGTTGACTTTTTGAAATGTCAAATGAAGAGACATGTGACAAGTGACAAGTGTCACAAGCTCAAAAGTTTGGAGTTGATCCATGTGAATGCACATGATTGGCTAGAAAATAGAAGAAAAAGCTTAATGAATTTAGAAAATAAACAAAAATGTTTATTTAGTAAATAGAGGAAAGGGCTCAAAATTAAATAAATAAAATTTATTTAATTTAAAAGAGAAAAGGCTAATGAATTATCTAAATAATATTTATTTAAATAATAGAAGAAAAAGGGGTTTAATTAAATAAATAAAAATTTATTTAATCTTGGAGAGAAAAGGATAATGAATTATTTAAGTAAATAAAAATATTTATTCAATAATAGATGAAAAGGATTGAATGGATTAATCAAATAAATAAAAATATTTATTCAATTAATAGAAGATTTAAAATTAAATAAATAAAATATTTATTTAATTCATGATAGTTTTAGGTGTCTAGATTTTGCCCCTCTTTGATGCGGTGTCCAAATTTGACATAGCGTCAAAGAAAAGAAAATGAGAGAAGAGGATGTGCCCCCTCAAGAAAATTGGCCAAAAAGAGCAACCTGGACATTTTTCTCGAAAAAAAAGAAAGAACGGGAAAAAGAAGAAAAAAGAAAAGAAAAGAAATAAATAAATAAAAGGATCCTACTAAAAGACCCCTTATAAAAGGTCAAAAAGGGACCACAAAGGTCATTTACACCAAGAGGAAGGAGAGAAATGGCCAACCTTAGGGATAAGTAGCGGCTGGAGGAGCAAGTCTGAGGCTATAGATGTCCAACCAGAATGGGGTAGCCAGTGAGTTCAAAAACCCACCTTTTTTTTTTTAATTTATTAGTTAGTTCTTTTATTTTTTTATTTTTAAATGCATTTTAAAATGTTAATTAGAATGAATTAGTAAGGGGGAAAACAAAACCAAGCCACCCAACAAGGTGGCAGGCATAGTCGCCTATCCTCGGACGGGGGGCTCCACTCCCCGCGGGGCGGTGGGATCAGCTGCCCATCCAAGGACAGGCAGCCCCACCGTGCGTCCATGGATGGGCGACCCCGCCCCACATGGCACGGGCGTAGCCACCCGTCTGAGGATGGGCGGCCCGCTCAGCGGGGAGGCAGGCACATTCACCCATCCATGGATGGGTGGCTCTTCCCCTGCAAGGTGGCAAGCACAACCGCCCGTCCATGGACAGGAAACCCTGCCCTAGGGGAACCAAGCGCAGTCACCCATCCATAGATGGGCAGCTCTTCCTCTGAAAGGGCAAGCACCGTCGTCATCCGTAGATGGGTGGACCTGCCATATGGGGAGTAAACATAGTTGCCTATCCATAGAAAGGAGGCTCCACCCCCAAGGGCAAGGGCAAAGGTAGCCACCCATCGAGAGATGGGGCGAGCCTAGCTATCCGCCAAAAAATGGATGACACTACCCCTACATAAGGGCGAGTGGAAAAAGAGAGGGGGACAAGGCAAACTGTCAACAAGCAGATATCATCAACAAGACAAGGGAAAATAAAATTCCCCAGGGTTAATAAGAAAGGGGCAACATGCCCTAGAGGGACACAAGGAACTGAAAAAACTAGGATTAAGAGGCAGGAACTTGAAATGTGAGATTGAAGGCTGACAAGGTTTATTGGTTGTAGGAGCCCGACCATTTGATCAAGTTGAAGGAGCGATGACCTGACATGATGGAGCTGAGAGAGAGGTTGACAATGGTGGAGTGGGAACATGTCACACTAGGTGGACTACACCACGTCCATGAGTGGTCCCGACTAAGAGCACATAATGCACTCCTGACTGCACTGATTGAGAGATGACACTCTAATACATCGAGCTTTCATCTACCGACAAGGGAGGTAATGGTGAACGATTGGACATCTAGAGGATACTATGGGTGTCGATCAGGGGACCTATCCCAGAGTACCAGTTGGAGGGAGTAGAGGTCTACCTAGAGGCGAGCTTCAAAAGATAGGTAGATGAGCTATTGATATCTCGACAGTGGCTGACATGGTGAGGGGGACTATAGGAAGGGCTCCCTGAGTTGGCATTGTACCTAGTAGGACTGATAGGAGAGAGAGTGATTCCAGATCACTCAGGACATAGTTTCCCGATTAGATAGGCTAGAGTGGTGCGCTGGATGCTAGAGGAGAAGGGCATAGTGTACTACTGGGGGTACACGATTTTGGCACAGGTATACTACGATCTGTACATGTGTGCCTATCACACTTAGAGGACTGTAGGACCGAGTATGACACTACTTCTCATTTGGGCATGGGAGCACATTATAGTAGTCAGACCACTACGAGGAGGAGGGGAGCGACAATGATATGAGCCATATGCATTTCAATATAGACCACCACTGACCTATGATGACGTGAGATCTATGGAGCTATGGTGGAGGTGACTAGATGATATGATGTTTTTTGAGTGGATGCCATACACGGGTTTCTAGGCATGGGGGTATTGGGATGAGCAGTGAGGAGTAGAGGATGTGAGTATGGATGCGGATTAATTTGGGCCATATACAAATGGATTGTTGGTTGATAGGAAGGACAAAATTTTAGATATCTCAGTACATGTCATCCTGAGTCCGTGGATAGTTTGGGATCATACAACACATATTACCAGACAACAATCCTCATCCCTTTGTTTCCAAATAGGTAGGATCATTATGGCGGATAGGGGTGGATATATAGATCGCCAGAGCAAGATGGAGAGGGATGCAACCAGTACCATGGATAGTGGCACAGGCATAGGTATAAGATGCAAGTATGACTATGGAGGTATGCACAGTGTTGGGATAGGCACATGCCAGTGAGATTGACTGAGCCAGGAGAGGGAGATGAGTGAGAGGATGAGTAAGAGTCAGAAGATGGGGGTGCGGAGGGAGATGAGGATGAGTAGGGGGATGATGATAGTGATGGTGGGGAGGAAAGAGGAGCAGCAATGCTAGCGGTTAAGAGGATTAGATTATTCCATTCCATAGAGAAAAGGAGAGGAGTAGTCTAGAGGCCAACCATGGGAGGCCCACCATAGGTACTGGGAGGAGTAGGGTCAAAGATACCAGAGAGAGTACAGGGAGAGAGGGATGAGCCAGTAGAGCCAGCATAGGATTACCTCTAGATGATTGGATGTAGGAGGATCAGGACATGGGACTAGGGGATGATCAGGTGGCCATCCTTCAGGTTGAGATTACACGGTTATAAGGATTAGTAGTAGCAGAGAGAGACAAAGTAGACAGTGAAAGGGATAGGATAGATGGTTCATAAATATCTTTAGACACACTATAGGGATGAGTGGACTCAAGAGAGTTCATCGTATTTGAGACTTGGATGGGGGCAGTAGCTCAGCAGGAGATAGACAAGTTGAGACAGAAGGTATAGGATTTGACAGGTGACAGAGATCATTGGCATAGGACCATAGACAGGTATAGGGGGAGAGAGAGAGAGGTTGCACATTAGGATCTTATAGCTCCAGGTAGCCCACAACTATTACAGGACGGACTCGCTTTACAAAGAAATGTAGAGCGAGTAGGCAGAGAGGCTCAGTACTACAATGACTTATACTGCCAGTTAGTACCAGAGGATCAGAGAGCATCATCCTTCACAGATACACAGTCACGAGGGACAGGTAGACTGGAGGGGTCTCAGGCATGTTGGAAATAATGGGAAGTATGTACTAAGAGGGGAGGGGCAAATCAATACCTCTAAAACTTTTATCTTTTTTTAACCTTAATCCTTTATGTAATCAATTGTATTACCAACCATCTGTCTTATCCTTTCTTTTTATAAGTTATATCAATTCATAAACTGAATAAGCATGTAAATAGTCATAGAAGAATTCGTGAATTGTAATGACACATAACACAAGATATGGTAACGTAGAAAACCCCTGTTAGAAGGTAAAAACTGCGGTGGGGATGACTACAGGTAGGGCTCCCCAGGTTGGCGTTGTACCTAGCAGGACTGATAGGAGAGAGAGTGATGCCAGATCACTCAAGACACAGTTTCTCGATTAGATAGGCTAGAGTGGTGCACTAGATGCTAGAGGAGAAGGGCATAGTGTACTATTGGGGGTACACAATTTTGGTATAGGTATACAATGATCTACACATGTGTACCTATCACACTTAGAGGACTGTAGGACTAGGTATGACACTGCTTCTCATCTGGGCATGGGAGCACATTATAGTAGTCAGACCACTATGAGGAGGAGGGGAGAGACAATGATATGAGCCATATGCATTTCAATATAGACCACCACTAACCTATGATGATGTGAGTTCTATGGAGCTATGGTGGAGGTGATTAGATGATACAATTTTTTTTGAGTGGATGTCATACACGGGTTTCTAGGCATGGGGGTATTGGGATGAGCAGCAAGGAGTAGAGGATGGGAGTCTGGATGTAGATTAATTTGGGATATATGAAAATGGATTATTGGTTGATAGGAAGGACAACATTTTAGATATCTCGGTATATGTCATCCCGAGTCTGTAGAGAGTTTGGGATCATACAATACATAATATCGGACAACAATCCTCATCCCCTTATTTCCAGATAGGTAGGATCATTATGGGGGATAGGGGTGGATCTACAGCTCGCCAGAGTGAGATGGAGAGGGATGAAACCAATGCCATGGACAATGGCATAGGCACAGGTAGCAGATGCAGGTATGACTATGGAGGTATGCACAGTGTTGGGATAGGCACATGCCAGTCAGATTGATTGAGCCAGGAGAGGGAGATGAGTGAGAGGATGATTCAGAGTCAGAAGATGGGGGTGAAAAGGGAGATGAGGATGAGGAGGGGGATGATTATAGTGATGGTGGGGAGGAAAGAGGAGCAGTGATGCCAGCAGTTAAGAGGATTAGATTATTCCATTCCACAGAGAAAAGGAGAGGAGTAGTCTAAAGGCCAGCCAAGGGAGGCCCACCATAGGTACTAGGAGGAGTAGGGTCAAAGATACCAGAGAGAGTACAAGGAGAGAGGGATGAGCTAGCAGAGCCAATATAGGATTACCTCTAGATGATTGGATGTAGGAGGATCAGGACATGGGACTAGGGGATGATCAGGTGGCCATCCTTTAGGTTGAGATTGCATGGTTACAAGGATTAGTAGCAGCAGAGAGAGATAAAGTAGATAGTGAAAGGGATAGGGTAGATGGTTCACAAAGATCCCTAGACACACTACAAGGACAAATGGACTTAGGAGAGTTCATCATAGTTGAGACTCAGATGGGGGCAGTAGCTCAACAGGAGATAGATGAGTTGAGACAGAAGGTACAGGATTTGACAAGTGACAGAGATCATTGGAACAGGACCGTAGACAGGTATAGGGGGGAGAGAGAGAGAGAGAGAGAGAGAGGGGTTGTACATCAGGATCTTATAGCTCCATGAAGCCCACAATTGTTACAGGATGGAATCGCTTCACAGAGAAATGTAAAGCGAGTAGGCAGAGAGGCTCAATACTACAAGGACTTGTACTGCTAGTTAGTACCAGAGGATCAAAGAGCGTCATCCTTCATAGATACATAGTCATGAAGGACAGGTAGAGTGGAAGGGTCTTAGGCATGTTGGAAATAATGGGAAGTATGTACTTAGAGGGGAGGGGCGAATCAGTACCTCTAAAACTTTTATCTTTTTTTAACCTTAATCTTTTATGTAATCAATTATATTGCCAACCATCTGTCCTATCCTTTCTTTTTGTAAGTTATATCAATTCATAAACTGAATAAGCATGTAAACATTCATAGAAGCATTCATGAAATGTAATGACACATAACACAAGATATGGTAACACAGAAAACCCCTGTTAGAAGGTAAAAATTGCAGTGGGGATGACACCCACAAAACTTCACTATCTGTAGATTGGAAGAAGTCAGTTAAGGCATACAATTTGATCACTTCTAATGATCTACCATGTTAGGAGTATTATGTTGAAACTAGTTAAGGTCTACTATGTTAAGAGCTTTAGCAACACTATTTAGTGTGCACTCGGTTAAGAGATTTACAAAGGATTGTTAAATCCACCTTTCTTGAAAGGATTTCTTCTATTTGCTATACTTGTTAGAATGTAGAAAAAAATAATCATTGACTTGAGTGTATGCAATCTTCAATTGTTGATCACAGATCCATTAAAATCACATCTACAAAGTATCACCTAATGTGATTGATTAATAACTCTATTGCTTGGTAGCCTTGATTCTTGGTTCTTGATAACCAAATTCATCTTGTGTTGTTCTGCTTCTTGAAACTCTTAGTCTAATCCATAGATGTGATCCTTGGCTACTCTCATCATCACATCATATTGAAATGAATGATTACACATCTAATTATACAATAGATTGATCTAATTCAGTTTCACGTATACAAAGATAAATCTATGATTGAAGGTTTGCAACTTGACTTTGATCTCCTAGTTTGCATGTTTTTAATCAGTTAGACTAATTAAAACAATTACAAGTATCTTTCTTGTCCCTCAAGAAATGGTTTTAAATCAAATCAAAACTCTAAATATAAAACATAAGTTTTTATCTGACGTGGAAATTAGATCCACATTTCTCGGGATATAACTGGCTTTTGGTGTCTGATGCTCGGGTTGCTCTGAAATTATTTCAATGTTCCTTTTGTGAACTGTCCATCAGGTTCCACTCTTTTCTGCTCTGTCAGTTTACATTATAATCTTCTCGTCGAGTTCCTCTGTTAGCATTTTTGGTTTGCACTTTTGGCTTACACTGTCGATGTTCCTTCTCTATCGGGTTTGTCTTGAACTGAAATCCTATCTTTCAATGTAGTGTTACTGATGGTTCAAGGAACTGTTTTCCCTTTTTCATATAAATGGAAAAATGTGTCATCAATCTCCCCCTTTGACATTAGTATCAAAAACTGATATGTACAAAATACTAAAATGTGTAGTATGTACACCATGTGTTTACCATGTCATTTATGACTCCCCTATGTATATGTTGGTATAGTATAAGTATATACATGTATACTTTCTTTTATACTATATTCCCTTTTCACCTTATCTTCATATCATTTTCCCTTTTTTTCTTATATGTATTATACATATCATTTTCCCCCTTTTTGATAGTAAGGGCAAAGGTGTATACTTACAACTTATTAAAAATATGGGAATGGGAATTCTTCAAATCTTCCATCATTTTCTCCCATTTCTCCTTTAGGTTCTCAAGAGCCATGTGCTCTAGTGTAATCCTGGCATGCATATCATAGATGTTGTCTGCTACAGACATCTTAGGGGTGGCAATTAGTTGTCTTGTCAAAGTCACGTGTTGTTGTAGAAGTGTAAGGTTTGGTAATAATTGAGCCCATAGCTCGATAACCTTATCTCTAAACTATGAATCTTCTTCCCAAATTTCTTGTCTCAACCTTTTAATTTCTATAATCTTGTCATAATGTGGTTTGATTGCATTGTCATCTATGGTTAGACCTTGTGCACTTGCATTTAGATCAGAATCTATCTTTTCTATCTTATCACTAATTTCCTTAGTGAATTTATCAAAGGTGCACAACTTCTGAATTAAGGCTATTGCTTCTGAAAAGATAGGGTCTAATTTGTTTGCTATTCAGAAAGTTTTACCTTATTTTTTGCCACTTCTTGGCTGATTTTTTTAGTTAATTTGTACTGATATTTTTGCTCTGCTAGCTCTTCAATGGCTTTTTCTCCATCCACATTTTGACTTATGATGGCTTCGGTTAGAACGGAAAGTTGATCCAGGATGGGGGCATTGTGATCAACATCAATGTCAAGAACTATCTATTGTAATATATCTGTTGTATTCTCCAGCACTAGAGAGTCCCTGTTATTTTTTCTAAGCTTTTCTTGTAAAGCTTTTCTTTGACAAATTTCTCCATATTCTTGGAGAGATTCAAAATCCAAAGTAGTTGGATCACACTTGGGTATCTCAATGATTTCGTCAAGTGTTAATTCTAACTTGCTCTTCTTGGTTTAATTCTTCTTGTGAGATGCACCTGTATGCAGTACCAAAGAAAGTTTTTCTACTTGGTCTGATGTGCTGGATGAAGGCTTCGGTGGTGTTGTACCTTTTTCTTGATGCTCAGGGTTTTCCTTTCCATTGTATGTGGACGTATCCTCATCAACCTTTGGTGTATCTACAACATCTCGTTTGGTGTCCTTAGGAGTGGTATCAATTGGATTATCTTGTTCACCTTTCTCTTTTTGCACTTCATTTGCATCTTTCATTTGTGCATCCTTTTTTGTGTGATCTACATTTGTAACATTTTGTTCTCCACAAGTGACTATTTTTTCATCGGTTGTATCTTTCTTTTCATCATTACCCTTATCTTCGAGTATGCTTGCATCCTTATCAAGTGATTTCTCCTTTTCTGATATTATATTAATATCTTAAATCAATAATGGGATTTGTCCTGGTGTGTCTACTTGTGCAGAATATGTAGTTGTGTCCTATTCGTCAATTTGGTTTTGGACAACAATGACATCTTCATCTTTTTGTACCTCATCTACAAGATCTACTCTGGTAATATCAATGATGGTATTTGTTATCCAAAATCTGATCATACAAAAAAATAGGCACTAAAAGAGAAATTTGCATGTACATGTTACCCAATTAACACTATCTTACAGGTTTTTGATGATTTGCATTCACTTGCTACATTTATTATCAGATTTTCATTTTATGTACTCTGAGTATTGATCAAATTATTACATATTCAAAT
>MU225905.1:2207346-2251245 GCA_018584345.1 Thuja plicata
CCTGGAATCTGGAGATTCCTCTTCACTCATAGCCTACCCACAGCTAGGAGAGGTTTCCATGGTTAGGATGGAATTGTCATGTAGCCCTAATGCCTGAGTTAGGGTGACAATTCTAAGCCTGAACAGTATTATTAGGCCATGTTTCATCTGCAATATCCATATCCTTGTTGGATTGTGTGTTTAATGATTCTTCATTTACATCCTTGTCAATTATAAGAATATGTTTGGGGCTCTGTTTAATCTGATCATCTTTATTCTGTGGCTTGTTGGTGAGAGCTATATGTGGCTCAGGACTTGTATCCTTTTTAGGTATATCAAGTATCTTTCTCCATTCATCCTCACTCTTTTTGTCTACCTCAATTAGATGCCCTTGAAGCACTTGGTAGGTTCTTAACTTTGGTGAGAACCTTTTGGAATGTTTCTTCATCATTTCTTCAATCTATTCCATCTTAGATTCAGGTGGCAAGACTGAAACTAGGGTTCTTTCCCTTGTTTGTTTCTCTTCCTTTAGTGCATATGTCCACCTTGCTGACAATCTATTCATACGTTCTTTTGGCATCTTATCTGCAAATTGTATTGGAACATATTTGAATATGCTCATCATTGTGATAATTGCCTCTTCTATTTTATTTTGATCCTCGGGATCCAATGTTAGCCATTTCTTAATCTTAGTGTCATTTGTTGTACCTGATTGGATGATAGCGGCACATACCTCATCAATTATAGAAAGAAGTGTATTCTTGACAGCTTGTACAGATTCATCCTGCTCTGTGTCCTCTATGTCTTCCTTAGTTCTGAGGAAATTTCTTCTCTTTGTTGGTGCCTTTTTCTCAGTAGGAGGCTTTCTTTTTGTAGATATCCAAAAATATTAATATTAATTTCCCTTTTGTTCATCTAACTATTTAATTTAATCAATTAAATAGTTTCATAGTTGGTATTTATCAATGATCAAATACTATCCTAATGTATTTTATTTAAATACATTTTCCTCACAAAATCCCCTTTTTAATAAATTGATATTTATTGAAATTCCTCCATATCCTTAATTCTTCTAAGCTATGGTTTTATTCAAATCCAATTTGAATTATAATCTAAACCCTAGCTACAAACCTATTAACCCTACCTAGAGACCTACCCTATTCCTACTCTATTCCCATCACCTCATTTCCTAAGCATACTTCCCTACCTAATCACCCTTTGAGCATACTTAAGGACATAATTCCTAAACCTTTTGAGGCTAATGGAATTCTCACCCATGTGTGATAATTCTCTCCAAAATGGGCACCCATTCCTCTTTAAGGTTCTTTACTCCTTTGTCCCCCACTTCGAATTCTTGATCCACTCAATATTTATTGCTATATTTGACTTCAAATTAGCCATCCCTTTAAGCCTATGTGTCCCTTATGTGGCTCTCATGTGGATGCCAAATGTATTCCATCTCATTTAACCCCTCCTATTCTATCCCAAAAATCTATAAATAGAGGCCTTCTCCTCTTGCATTATCATCTCTCATATTTGCATTGTTATCATGCTAACATAGGTCTAGATTTCATATTTGTTTTATGTGTTCTTAGTTTCATACTTAAATCACATAGATATTACATGCTAGGCTTCTTTGGTTAAAATGAATCGTAGCTTCAATCTTTCATATTTTGCATATTCATTTCCATAGCTAGTTTAAGATCATCTTGTGGAGAATTTGAGACTAGTTCCTCATACTAGCTCTTGAATTGCTTCATTGTTTCCAATCTTGCATTCTTGAATTTCAATGCAGTGGGGATCTATCTAATTTGTGTCTGAGAGAGCACATGCACAATCTATCAAAAAGAGCAAATCAAACAAGTAGAATAGGGTGCAATTAACTTGTTTTTAGCTCAATCTGATGTTATGACGAGATCTTGTTGGTTTCTTTGTTCATTCCATGAATTATATGTGCTAACCCACTAAATTCTCATGTTTGATATTGCTCCCAATAGATTAAAGATTTTCTCATACACATTCTGGCAAGCTTAGTGGGACCCACATCCCTAAAATCCTTCTAAACTTCTTGTCTTCTTCTCTCATTTTTGCCAAACTCATAGATCGGCGTCTCCATTTTATGCAGAGGCGTCTGCACAGACATCAATTCATGAATCAGTGTCTACACTTCACAAATCAGCATTTGTACAGACACCAATTCATGAATTAGCGTCTGTATAGACATCGATCATGAATCAGCGTATGTGCCTTGGTAAGTTTTGTTTTCTATCATTTTGGGCTTATTAAACATAGAATCAACATCTGCGCCCTAAACTAGCGTCTGTGCTCTGTTTATTTTGGTTTTCATCATTTCTAACAGCTTTTCAAGTGGTTTTTTGTGCTAACAACACTTGTCAAAGGCTAAATTTCTAAAACCACTAACTAGTTGTGTTGTAGCACCGCTTGCCAAAGACATAAATTCAAAAGACTACTCATGTTTGTCTTGCAGGTTGCCTCAAATCAAAATCAACCAAATGATCATGTTTGCTATACTCTTTTTAGGCACCTAGAATAATTAGGAAGATCTTTTTGTTTTAATCTAAAGCAAGTGTTAGGGGATTATGCTCTCTTCCCTTTTGGGAATATCAAAAACCTAGACACATTTTCTTTGTGTTAAACATTTAAATCTTTTGGGAATTAACTAAGTGTGTCTTGCGTGTTTGTGGAGAAAACGATTCTGGATAGGAGAGTATGCCCTTTTCCCCTTGTGGGAAAATTAGAAATCCAGACTCCTTTTTGTCGCCAATCCAATTTATTTTCTTTTCAAGTTAATCCTTTAGATGGGCCTATCAGTTGAGGGAAAAATCTCCCGGGAATGACCCACTTGAGAATGAGGTGTAAGCCACACCACTCTAACTCATGTTAATAAAATTTACTCCTTGGGGTTAAAGCCTTAGGATTTGATTGGAATTTGAGCTTATACTCGGCTCTCATCTAACTTAAGTGCAGCCTCGTGGTCTCAATCATGTTTACGTGACCACTTTTGTCAAGACGCTCTGTGGGGCTATACACCTAAATCATGCTTGCGCGGACATAGAGGATACAATCGAATGGAGACCCTTACTAAACACTCTAAGCATAGAAGCTACCCGATTCACCTCTGAATGGTAATTTATTATAGTTCAAGGGGAGGGAAAAATCTCCCCCCAATATTCCCGCCATATGTGTCTCAAGGTATTGTATTGCGAAAGAGATCTTCATAGTATGACAATAATACCTGGAAAAAGGAAAAAACACGGGTGCCCTTCCGGGGGTGACACTGTTGTGTGAGCTGAAGTACTACCAAGTAATGGGCCTATAATATTTTATCTGAAGCCAATTCCCTAGGTAGATTTGTGCTTGAAGTGTTTGAAGAACATTGACAAATCCAAAACATGAACATAATTCCCAATGAACAAATTTGTCACACTTGCTTGTATCCTTCAAGGTTTCTTGGTCCCTTGTCGGGTTATTTTCAAGACACATGCCTATTATTTTCCTATTTGACTGTGTTAAAACTGGTTCTTGCCCTTGAACAAAATCTAACCAAGTTAAATCTAAATCAATCAGAATCAGTCAAAAACCTAAAAGTTCCCCCAGTTTCACAAATTATCATCTCCAACCTGAGATTGTCACTTTCCAAAATCCACCATTTTCTTTCATCCTTTTAATCTCTCATCCTTCCACTTCATTTTCCTAATCTTGGTAACTTGGAGCACCATCATCTACATTGGACTTCATCAATCAACATCAGTCCTCATCTTTCATACCTTTGTCAGATTTCCATCTTAAATCAATGGTAAAAAGATTTATCAAAGTGTTAGAAGGATCCTTATCATTAGCAAACATAGTAATCTTGTCACTTGAGAACATCAGTCTATCTTGAGTGGTCAATCCAATCATATCTTGCTCAAGATCATAAGTCTAACTTTGAGTAGAGAAAATCATCAATCATTAATCCTTATTGTTTACACTTCATAGGATCCTATTTCATTAAGGTTTGTCTTAAACCTTCATCGTAAATCCTTATCAAATCTTATCTTGAGACTTTGTCTCCTAATCCAATCAATCAATCAATCCTTTTACCAATAAATCTAATAATCAAAATCAAAATCAATCAATCCTTGAGGCCCTGCCCTCACAATCAAAAAAATCCAAGTATTTCTCCTAGTCCTAAACTTGCCTCTCACATTTGAAATATTTCATCCTCATTATTCTATCTTAAATCATCTCTAATCTAGCTTCATTTTCTTGCTCCATCTATCCGCAGCAGCTTCAACCTCTCTTCATCTAGTCTAATCATTCTTCCTTGATCCAATCACATCATTATCATTCTAATCCAATCCAAATCCCTCATCTAAACATCATGAATATGGATTGGTTTCACAAAATTTTTAAGGAACATCAAGCATATATTTCAAGTCCCATCTCTCAAACCATACCTCCAAATCAACCAACCTATCAACCAAATCCATCCAACTCATGCATACTTCATAATAACCCAACTCCAAACTATTTATATCCCTCATTCCAACCAACTTACCAAGTCAATTCTATAACTACACATCCATCTACCATATCCCAATCTAGTCTACCTCAACACACTATATCCAATCCTAATCCACCTCTCATTTCTTACCCTTCCTCTACCTTTGACAAGGGATACCCATCTCATTACCCCTCACCCACATATCTCCCTCATACATCATCCATGCCTCCATCTTCGTCCATAGTCATATCCCAAGCTTCACATTTCCATAATAACACTACTAGCTACATCCCTAATCCAAATCCTCCATCCCCTTATCCTCCAGCCCATTTTCCAATCCATAATTCTAGTCCTCCAATTCCTTCAATCCATCACCATAACCCCCATGCTATTACTACTCCACCATCCACTCTATCCTACCTTTCTCCTCCATCCCCTCCATCTTATCACAATCTACCATCTTCCATTCCTACCTATATTAACACAAATCCCCCTCCCCAATCCACCTATATCTCTCAATCTGCTTCATATGCCATACCCCAATCCATCACTCCTCCCTCATCAGTTAGTCAATCTAGTTCACAATTCACCTCAAAGCCTTCTTATGTGAACTATCTACCCATGTCATCTCCTACACCCATTTCTAAACCATCATTCATTCAACCAAGTTCGCAATCCAATACTGCACCTTCATCCATAAACTATCATATTTTCCCACCATCTACATCTGCTAACCATCCACCCAAACCTCAAACACACAAGTCTCCAAGGAGTTTCACAAGGAAGCCCGCAAAAAATCCCTCTCCTATGGTTAATGAGTCATGTCATCTCAATATCTCATGTGAATCCACTAGTGATGAGGCTCATCCATCTCCCACACCTATCATTTCCCTTCCAACTCTCATACTTATTGATCCTCTTCCATCTCCTAACACCATTGAAGTCCCCCCATCCATTGATTCTATCCCATCCCCATCCCTATCTTCTCCTCCTGACATTATCCACACCCCATCCAATGAACCTCATGAGTCCCCCCATCTTCCCTCTATCCCAATTATGAAATCTCCCATCTTGCCATCCCCTCCATCTGAAGAATCCATCCCTACATCCCCCGTCATAACATCTACACCAATCTAATCATGTCAAGATCTTTTCCAAAAGCATGTTGAAATATCCATTGATATAAATCAAGATCCTACCATCACACTTCCTCCATCTCATAATCCATTTTCATCCACTCTTCCCAATCAAGATCCTTCCATTCTACCTACTCTATCTCAAGAGCCACTACCCAGTCTAAGTTAAGATCAAAACATCCCATCTCCTCCACTTCATGATCCTTTATCACTTCCAATCCAAACTATCCCACCACCATCACTCTATCCCCTTGGTTCAATTACATTCATTCATGGTGGTCCACTTAAAGCAGAAGAAATAAATTTCATTTCCACCATTTACACTCCTCCAAATAATGGACTCGCATCTTGTTCCCTAAGGGAGCAGTATCTTATATTGGATCGAATGCTAAAAAATTGGAATTATCAAGGAAAATGCCTAGTCCTAAATGAGTAAGATACCCTGGAGACCATTCATGTTAAAAGACATCCACAATCTTGTGGTCTTGGTTACACACCTCAAGACCCTTCATCCAAAATTGTTGGTACAACTACTACAAAGTTCAAGAGTGCTTTCAAACCCACCATTGCATCTTCCCATCATTCCTCCAAAAAATTGAACGCTATCCCTCCTCTATCATTGCAACCCAAGACAACCTACCACATTCCTCCTTCATCCTCTAAATCCATTTTGGGCCCCTATGTCCCAAAATCCACCATTGCTTATCCTCCACATACTAAATCCATTTTGGGCCCTTATATCCCAAAATCTCATCCTCCATCTTATCTCACCCTGTATATTCCCAATCAGTATCAACAAAGGCACATACCCACACGCCCCATCCACCATCCTACCTCCATCTCTCCATCTCATGTAGCTTCTTGTGTTCCTTCCAATGCTATTCACCACACTCTGTATGCCAAATCAAAAATACATAAAGCTAAATATCCACAATCTAAAGAATGCCATGTCCACTTCAAATGACATGCTCCAACAAAGAAAAATCTAATCAAAAAATGCACTACATCCCATAGGCCACAAAGGCCCAATGAAGCAAAATCAAAAACTATGTGGATCCCAAAGAAAAAAGATGAATTACATCTGAAAGAAAAATCCACAATGGCATCCAAAGAATCTAATCTGTCAGCTAAGTAGTCCTCTCCTCCATCTCCTAAATCTATTTTGGGTCCTTATGTCTCAATACTACCTATCATATCTCATCCATCATCCCCCCATATACCATCCACTTCAAATCCACTCTTTCCACACCCCTTACAACATGTGCCAATGTTGATCCTTAAAACACCCCCCTATCGCACTCACTTTCTGCCATTTCATCCAAACACTTCCTAACACCATATCTCTTACCCCACATATATCCCCCATCATAACCATCTCATTCATGCCTTTGCATAAGCTACTCCTCCCAAATAAGGTTGTACCAACATCTTGTTGGTAAACAGATTGGTCTTCTTTATTATAACTCTAAAATACCCAAATATGAAGAAGCAATTGAATACAACAGTTGGGAAATTATAATTGTAAACTAATTTCCCTCTGAATTTAAAGGTATAGCTCCCTTGTATGAATGATTTTTAGTGAATTTTGATCTTTCCTAATCTAACAGGGGTATGTTCTTGACCCGAGAACAGAAGAGGTAAACCAAGCTAAACCTAGGTAGGAAATAGCTCAGGCAGGATAAATTCCACTCTAAATCTAGCCGAATCTAAGATTTCATCAATCAGATTGAATCCAAAAATTGGTAATGCATGAATAACTACTGAGAATGCAGATGCAAGACTAAATATTAAGGATGAAATGAGAATGGATCGATCTATATCACATAAATGTTTCTCAAACTTAGGATAACAACAGATTTTCCCTTTAATTAACTATATCAAATGATAATACAAAACTCTAGTTCGAATACAGATTGAAAATCCAACTTCAAAGAAACATTTGAATTCAATAGAAAGGTAAATGCAATGCAATGGAATAGTTAAAGCAATGGTATTTAGACACATAATTGACTCCGCAAAATTCTATCTTTCACACCAAAATTTAACCGACCTTTGTATTAACTTTCGGTATAGTACATATAGAGTTTGAGTCTTGACCGTTACAAAAAGAGTAACCAAAACGGTTTAACTTCTCTTAAGAAGGAATGATAAACAAAGTTTTATCCGTTAAAATATCATTAAAACTTGGTACAAAGGGAGAATCTATTTAAGCTCCAGTTTCATTCCCTTTGCCTAATTTAGCCCTATAGGCGGTGACAGCTGTAATAACTTTGATGAGCTCTTCATGCCTGTTGACATGGACATTGGTATATCGGATGAGCCACCTAGAATGCTCCTTGGCCAGGCTCTTAATTGCATTTGTCTGATCCTTCAATACTTCCATGGCTTTATAAATACATCCACTCAACTGCTGGAGCTCTGGCACTTTGTCCTAGTGGGTGGAAGAATGCTATGACAGCTTATGCACATAATCAAAAAATGAATTCTGCGTATTGGTCAATCCCATCATTTCTTTTCCTTGTCCACTCATCTATGATTCTATGTGTAGACCTTGAATAACCTTAAAGTCTTTGTTATGTTCCTCCTTGACCTTGACATCTACTTGTTGCAACCCCATCTTAGCCTGAATGATCATCTCGATTTTGAACTCTAGGCTTTGAAGCCACTCGATTAGAGGTTCATCTTCTTTTTGTAGAATCTTGGCTTTCAATGCCTCTTTGGTCTTCATCTTTACTACCACATGCAGCGTCACTATGCACTCCTGACACTTCACTCTCTCAGATGCGAGAGTCTACAAATTCTTCTCAATGTTGTTCATTTCCGTCTCCAGTCTTAAGAGAGCATTACCCAGTTGCTCAACAACTGCCAATCCTTCATATTTGAGTCTCTCAACCCATCCCTTTCTGATCTGCGTGAAGTGCCTATCCTCTTGCAACTTGGCTATTATCGCTTGATTATCCACGGCATTGGAATAAAATTTGGTCTAAGTACGAGGAATACTAGCAACTAGAGTGACCAACTGTCGGACGAAATTAGTCAGTTCACTAACTTCGGCCTTAAGCTGTACCTTAGCCATTTTAAGTTCTTCTAGCTCTTCTTCAATCACTATATTAGTAGATTTCCACCAATCCACTTTGGTATCATGTCGAGCTAAACCCATGTCAAATGAGTGTAGTTTGAAATCTAAAGGGGTTAAATCTTCAAACCTTCCCTCCTTCATGGGTTTTGCTACCTCCATGGTGAAGTGCCCAGTTTCTAGATATCGGCCCAAGGTGGACAACATTTTTACTTTCTTAGCCTTTTTTGTAGCGGCATCAAGTTGCAAGGCTCGAGCTAAAGTATCTTTGTTGGGAGCTCCTTCTTATACTCTCTTTTGCACTCCAGAGTGTCCTCTATCCATGATTTTGCGCTGGTGACCTTGGTGGTAGAGACCAACTCCTCTATAAATAGTTTCCTAATGACCGAAGAAGTAGACTTTGGTCTTGAAGCAAAAGGATTTACAGAGGTAGGGGAAGAAGACACCAATCTGATGACTTGGGTAGCTTCTTGTTTCTTTTCAACCCTCTCATTCGATTCTGTAGCTGAGGCATTGGAGGTATCTTCACCCACCTCCACTACAATAGGGGATTCTCTCCTTGGGGTATCTTGGGTTGAAGTGTTGGCTGGTACATCTATAGTGACTGCTTAGGCCCCACACCTTTGGTGGGTTCTTCTGTTGACCCAATATTCAGAAGTGGGCCATCTCCACAAGTCTTCTTTGGTTGAACTTATTTTTTAGGAGGTTCATCGCCTCCCCTGGCTGGCTGAGATGAACCTTTGGTCATAGTTGGGAGTATCACTGAAGAAGTTGTTGCAATGTTGGAAGTGTCCTTTTTCGGGGTCCTTTGAGTAGGAGGCTTCCTTTCCAACCTCTTTCTTCTTCTTGTCGTCCATTCAACCCACTGCTTTGTCCTCTTGTAAATTCCACTCATTAGAGTCTGCAAGTCACTAGTGGCTTGATCTAGCATGGGCTCGGAACTGATGGGGGTGAGCTTTATCTTATCCAGGTATGTATTGTCATACATGTGATTACCATCATCTTCTAACCCATCCACTGCTATATTAACTTTGAACTTTTTGATTTGTTCAATAGTTAAGCTGGCGTAGAATCTCTCTCTACTCTCCAAATCATCTCTACAATTGGCCTAGTAGTCTTTGATTTCATCTACATGATGGATATCTCGGCTCATTTGCAATTAGTCATGAGCATAATTAACATGATCATACTGTGGCCTCAGAACATCATAGATTTCTAATGAAAACCTCTTTGAGAATGTCTTTAGAACATTCTTCGCCTCAGACCAGGATGCACAACTATAAGCTCCGATGGTCATGGGGAAGTCGTAGCCTTTCTTCCTAGTATCAACATAGATCAAATTCACTTAAAGTGCTTGTCTCATCACCTCCACCAGCACAATCATATCAGTAGGATATCTAGGTAGCTTCAAAGGGAAGTCGTCGAATCTTGCAAGATGAATGTATGAGAAATCCCCAAATTGAATGAAATAACATCCAAACTGGCTGATAAAAGTCATGGCCTTGGGAGAGAATCTCCTTTCTGGGCAACCTTGTAGCTCCCTGCACAGTCTCATTATAAACGCGTCATTAAATCAGAGTTAATCAGCATAACTATTATGCAACTGCAAAGAGGGGAAAAATTTGTAGCTCTTAACATCATCAGGAAATTCCTCTAATCTAGGAATCCCTGGCCAAATTTGGATCATGGCCAATATATACAATAAAACTAAAGACAAATAAAATTCATTTTGATGTTTTGCTCCGCCTAAGGCATTGGCTAGATTTTTGCTTACCAGGAATTCCCAATCAATAAAATGATGCTGAGAACATATTACTTGCACCAAGAAGAAGTGATGATCTACAAAATTGAGTGCCTCACTCTCACCTCTGATCCTGTGGAGTAGCACCAGGATGTCTATGATTTCTGGTTTCAGGTTAGTGCCATATAGTATTTTTGGCAGCTTCTCTTTGGCGCTTCTAGGCTCTTGAAACCATGCCTTCATTATCTCCTTCTTCCAAACTGAATTCTTTGCTATATATTTAGTCACCACCCGACTGTATGTCATTTCTGAATACTTAGCTTGCTCTGGGATGCAAAGCGAGTTCTAAACTGATTCTCTATCGATAGAGAGCAACACCGTATCATTTACCAAGAGGATTTGCTTGGTGTCTGGGTTATATCGAGCTATACATTCCCAGATCAGTTAGGGGGCTTGAACAGCTACGGGAAAACCAGCGACTTTGACTAATCTGCTCTCCTTCAGTTTCTTAGTGATGGGATGCATCTGGTCTGCTTTTAGCCTGTTTTAAAAGTTCTGCATATTAAAGAACTTTAGAGATGTATCTGATATTTTATACCAGTCGGAGGTGATTTCATTCATTTCGTCGAATCCCATAAATCTGGAAGCCATGCTTTAAGTGATTTGGTTCGAGAAATAGGAATATCTCTCAGGAATGCGGGGGCAAAGAATAATTAATATCAGAGGCTTCAAATTAAAATATTTTGTCAAACAAATGGTAGCTCCTATTTGCAATCTTCAATTGATTTTATAACTTTTGAATTCTTACCATTTAATGGCCAACTTCCCGCGCCACACGAATGAAAAGACCCTAGCATTAATGGAAAATTTTTGTTATGAAGTAAGATGGCTTTATTTGGATTAATTACTTTGCTCTTATGGGCCGTTGAGAAATGTCTTTTCACTTTAGTAACTGTAACGGTAACTTTCCTGAGGTAGCGTAAAATTACTTTTCCACCTCTCCTTCGAGCGGAGAAATGCTTTTGGACTGCTCTCTGTTTGAAAATCTGCCAAAAGAGAATTTTAGCCTATTGAGATGCTAAAAAGATATTTTTTGATTTTAATGGCTTTCTTCATGCCTTGGATCACTTATGAGATTGATTTCTCTTTGAAAATCCTTCATTTTAATGGTTTGGTAGAAAACGTACTTCGTGGGTCAAAACCCACCTGTTGGAGTAGTGGAGAAGCTATTTTTTGCTTTTTCGCCAGTAGGCTTACATCTTATATTTCTCTCCATTTAGTCATTCCTTTCGGTCTGCAGGGGTGTAATCAAAATTCAATAGTCTTTCTAAGCCCAGATCATCCACTTTAAAACTGTACCAACTGCTGAGATATCATGGAATAGTCAACTGTAGAAAACGCACCCTACTGGTGCTTTTCTGCCAGTGGAGAAGCCCGAACCCAATTTTCCACCAATGAAGTAATATAAAATATTCAAGATACAAACTTCAAAATCACAGAAGATAAATGTTAGAAGTCTCTGAATTGTGACCTTTATCAAATTTGGAATCTTAAACCTACCTGATTAAGCACGACTTTAGATACAAATTCCCCCAGTTTGCAAGGAGAAGTTAAATTGGGAAAATCTGATAAAGGTCGCCTATCCTAAGGGGAAAGTTTAGACTTAGACTTCAAAAAATTACAATACTTTAAAAACCACTATTATCAACTAAACTTCCACTTTGTCTAATGGTATGTAGACCAAAAGTGGGGCAACACATCTAGCAATCACTCCCAATGAGATCATATTACCTTGATATCAAAATTGATGCTTGAGTCCTCCATCCATCTCCTCGTTCTCATTCCGTCTATAAACTCCCCTCCAAAAATTCAAAAAAAAAAAGTCAAAAAAAAGAGAGAAAAATTCCATCCAATGGTGAAAACTTGACAATCAAGCGCCTTGGACAAGTACCATGATGAAAACCTGGTAAACAAGCTTCATGTGTAATCCTTCCATCCAGTTGCTCTCCATACTTGAGGGAATGGTCTTATAGCCACCACTCCATCACTCCCTTCATCCTAGCCGTCTACCATACCTATCATGTTTTGTCCTTTTCCCCTCCTCCATCCTCCTTTGGATCTTGATAAAAATAAAAAATAAAAAATATATATATATAAAAGTCCACCATGTATACATGCTTTGGACATCTCTTAGCACCCATCTTCCATCCCCCATTTTATCCACCTATCATTTATCCACACATCCTTCCTTCCATATATTCCTTCCACCTACCTATGTTAGCCTCATCCACCCATCATATTATACATTATCTTCCTCCCTCATCCTCCATTCATCCTAGCTCCCATCTTGCTCCCTCATCCTCCATTCATCCTAGCTCCCATCTTGCTCCCTCATCCTCTTGTGGGCCTTTCTTCCATCCTATCATACACCTACTAATTCCTCCTTATGAATGACATATCCTAAGTGAGGGCATATTATCCCTTGATGACATAGTCCTTGGAGACCTTATCATATCCACCTTTCACCTCCCAAAATCTTGTCTATCACCACCCATTCATTTCCTATCCATTCCATCCATCTATCTTATATCAAATAGACTTATTCCCTCCACTCACATCCCTTAAATACCATCCTTCCATTCCATGTATCCTTTATTCCCCATCTTCCCATCCTTCATTTTCCTATCGCTAGTGTGGGGCATTTCATTCCTTTACTACATAGTTGTTTAATATCCATCCTTTAATCCCACATTCTCTATCCATCCATAAAATATTACCTATCCATCCATTCCATCCATCTATCTCCCATCTAAGCCATCTCCACCATTCCTTGGTGCTCCCTTGTCATCGGTCCCAACATCCATCTTCCAATTCAATTCTATCCAATCTATTTATCTTCTAATCCATTCATATTCCCTTTTGTCCAATGCATCTATCTTCTAATCAAATTCCATTTTATCCTTCATCCATTTTTCCAATCCATTTATTCCTCCTTCCTATCCAATTCAATATATTCTATCTATGCATCCAATCCTTTCATATCAATAAAAATCACTTTCTTTCTTCCAACATCTAATCCATTTATCCTCAAGAACACCCCATCCGCCATCCATCCATCTTGGCTTTTTAGCTGGACTGGGGCAACATCATGCACATCCCCATCATCTCATCCATCATCTCAAGCCCTTGTACATATTGTAATTGGTGTCCTAAACATCTTACTAATCCCATTGTACAGCTTAAAATTCAAAAAATCCAAAAAAAAATTAGAAAATCGCAAAAAATTTAAAAAATAAAAAATCATCCAAAATATTGCAATAAACCCTTGTTTCTTTCCACATCGTTCATTTTTTCCTTTTCAGTGACATTTTGACTCTTGCAATTACAATCCTGTTTCTCACCAAATCAGTTTTGCGACCAACTATCCTTTCTCGTCATTTCGTTCACAACTTTTGCCAGTGATATCTTTTAATCACGATCAAATCCAATCTTTGCCCATAAGGATGCATCCTTCCGAAATCATCTTATCAAATCCTTCATCACATCACTCCTATTCATGGAAAGAACTTTGGACTAATGACTACTTGGTCCTGAGGCCTTCTTTATTGATTTTATCTTTTTATGTCAATTTAAACCTACTCACCACTACCTTGATCTGCTATATCTTGGTGCGTTGTGACTAGTGGCTACTGATACATGCATCTTTTGCAGTGTGCTTTTGTTTGAGTGTTTGGTCCATGTAAAGGAATCTTGTCATCTGTGTTTTCTAACATCTGATGCATACCTCCTTTTCCAATATTTAAATTGGATATGCTCTCCATATTTTTCACACAAATGGATCCCCAAGGTTCGTTAGTTGCATTTAATCTCATCATTAATTTGCATTCCTAGTTGCATTTCAAAAGGATTCTATATATTACCTCCTCTCCCTTCCTCCTTCCCGTTGCATCCTTTTTTCGAGAACATCCCACAACATTGACATTATTGTGTTCTTTTCTCGAGGAGGCACCACCCTATATTGTCGTTGCTTCGGCATGGCCCCTAGAAACCCTCTTCCTCTGGGGCAACTTATTTTCTTGTCTTTGACGCAACATCACTTGCGACACTATGTCAAAGAGGTGCAAAATGTAGATGTCCAAAAATATTAATATTATTATTAATATTAATTTCCCTTTTGTTCATCTAACTATTTAATTTAATCAATTAAATAGTTTCATAGTTGGTATTTATCAATGATCAAATACTATCCTAATGTATTTTATTTAAATACATTTGCCTCACAGAATCCCCTTTTTAATAAATTTATATTTATTAAAATTCCTCCATATCCTTATCTATTCTAAGCTATGGCTTTATTCAAATCCAATTTGAATTATAATCTAAACCCTAGCTAGAAACCTATTAACCCTACCTAGAGACCTACCCTATTCCTACTCTACTCCCATCACCTCATTTCCTAAGCATACTTCCCTACCTAATCACCCTTTTTCATACTTAAGGAGGTGATTCCTAACCCTTTTAAGGCTAATGGAATGCTCACCCATGTGTGAGAATTCTCTCCAAAATGGGAACCCATTCCTCTTTAAGGCTCTTTAGTCCTTTGTCCCCCACTTGGAATTCTTGAGCCACTCAATATTTATTACTATATTTGACTTCAAATTAGCCATCCCTTCAAGCCTATGTTTCCCTTATGTGGCTCTCATATGGATTCCACATAGATGCCACCTCATTCAACCCCTCCTATTCTATCCCAAAAATCTATAAATAGAGGCCTTCTCCTCTTGCATTATCATATCTCATATTTGCATTGTTATCATGCTAACCTAGCTCTAGATTTCATATTTGTTTTATGTGATCTTAGTTTCATACTTAAATCACATGGATATTACATGCTAGGCTTCTTTGGTTAAAATGAATCATAGCTTCAATCTTGCATATTTTGCATATTCATTTCCATAGCTAGTTTAAGATCTTGTGGAGAATTTGAGACTAGTTCCTCATCCTAGCTCTTGAATTACTTCATTGTTTCCAATCCTGCATTCATGAATTGCATTGCATTGGGGATCTATCTCATTTGTGTTTGAGAGAGCACATGCAAAATCTATCAAAAAGAGCAAATCAAACAAGTAGAATAGGGTGCAATTAACTTGTTTTTAGCTCAATTTGATGTTATGATGAGGTCTTGTTGTTTTCTTTATTCATTCTATGAATTATATGTGATAACCCACTAACTTCTCATGTTTGATCTTTCTCCCAACAGATTGAAGATTTCCTCATACACACTTTTATATGTCCTTACTTGACCTTTCTTGATCGGTGAAGGACGTGCATCCTTTGTTGTCTGAATTCTAGTTCTAGATGCAGAAGCAGTCCTAGGTTTCTTTGGTGGTGGTGGTGGTGGTGTATCACACTCTATGGATTATGACTCACTCACCTTTTCAGCTTCACCGATGGGTGACTGACCCTCAGTTTCTTATGTCTACTCTATTTCCTCTTCAGTTACCGACATATTTTTCTTCAAAGTCTTAACCATTTTATCTTTCTTTCTATCAATATTTCTCACAACCAAGCCTGTTTTAATCCTTTCCTTTGCTTCCTCATAAGTTCCAAACTTAGGTTGTGACTTGTCCAATGGTTCATTGATCAATGTTTCAATGGCATGGGTTTCTTGATCTATGTTAACCTCATAGTTGTTAGAGTAGTCATAGCATAGCTAATAATTAAATCATTTAATTATTAGTCTATTTACTCTATGCTTAAGTTATACTTAGGCAGCGCTTACATTTCTCTAGGGTTTTCACCTTTAGGGTTTCGTGATTCCTTTTATAAGGATTCACTTCTTTACTTTTTATTACCGAGATTTTAATCTATTCTATTGTTGATAATATAGAAGTTTTATTCTGTCAACATGGATTTCAACTCTCTGGCTTTTTGGCCGCCATAACTTCTTCTCTCTTCTGTCTTTTGCTTCTGTCTTGTAACTGTCATGCATGCAGGTGATCTTGGGAGATTAGCTTTCAGCCTAATTCTAACATGGTATCAGAGCTCGCTTGCTGCTCACTCTTCGAGTTTTGTTGAAGCACAGAGGGTTTCAAAGGTTTTGTAGGAGGTTTTGTGTGGATTTAGGGGGACCTTTGTTTCTGGTCACTTTGGGCCCAAATGGACATTACCGTTGCGCTCAGAGCGCCCAAAAACCCCAGAATCCATATAAAGTTTGTCCATTTTGGACAACTTGGCCCCGAGACAAAAAAAATTTAGTTTCCAGTGCCGTACGGGCACGAAAACTGAGAAAAAAATCAAAAAAATCACAAAAAACCTTCATTTTTCAAAAGTTTTTTAGCACGGCCAGTGAAAAATTTGGTGCACAGCCACCGCCGCACCATCGCGGCTCAGCCTGCGCACCGCCGCCACCGGTCTGCACCGTCGGCCCTCCTCCTCGCGGCCCCCGCCGCTCGGCTCTCCGCTGCCCTCCGCAGCCCTGCCCCGCGGCCCCAGCTGCCCCGCCGGCTCCCTCCGCCACCCCTGCGGCCGCTCCGCGGCCCCCGCCTCCTCTGCGCAGCTCAGCCCCGGATACCCCGCCTCTGCGCCGCTCAACCGCCGCCCGGCGGGTGTGTAAGCCGCGCGGGCTTAGTTTAGCCCTGCGGAGGTCATATGGGTGACCGCGGGCCCCGGTTCAGCCCCCTGAGCACGCCATGCGCCCGGGGGCCCACTTTTTTTTAGCCCCAGGGGCTTATTTCTAGCATTCTGGAGCATTTTTGACCCCTTCTTGCTGTTTTTGCTCTATCTTGAGCATACGGGGGTCTTTTTCTGACTTCCATATACCGTCGGAAAGCTCTTTTCAAGAACTTTCCGATGATGGAGGTTAGGTTTTTGGGTTCTACCATTTTTATAGTATTTTTTTTCTGTTGAAGTTTGATGTCTATTTTTGCCTTCCGGGAGTCATTCTGGCTCATCCGGACTCTATTTTTGGCAAACCAGATATCGTCGAAAAGCTGATTCAGTGAACTATTCAGTGGCAAAGGTATTTTTTCTAGATTCTTCTCCAGGTTTTCTCTCCTCCAAGTTTGGCAGTTTATGCACTCTGGTGGATTGCTTGGTTCTACAGGTCCTGGGATCTCTTCTACTGTTCTTCTGGCTCACTCTTCTTTCTGACTTCTGAGCTTGTATGCTTCTCACTGTTGCATTTTTTTTTCTGTAAACGCACTGAGATACAGTGCCTACTTCTGCATTTTTAGGATTTCGAGCACCTTGTATGGTTTTTGTACTTGCACTCAGTTATAAAGTGCCATGGGGGGTTATGATGCTTTTGTCATTTTAGGCGCATCCACCTTTGTCGAGTGAGCGTACCTTCCATGAAATTAGCCCATGCTGTGTGTCGATGACACCGCCTTTTATCCTGTGTTTGTACTTCTATTGCATTGTTGGTGTTCCTGGTTCTTCTTCTGCAGATGTTTCTGGCATTGCATTTCAGTGTTCCTGTCACCTCTCCCAGTTCAACATTATGGGGGGGTTCACCTGTTGGTTCTATTGCTTCCTGGTTCGATTGATCATCTCTTCAGACATTGTCTTCTCTACCTTCAGTGGGGGTTACAGCAGTCTCTTCTGACAGAGTTTTCAGCTTCATGCTTCCGAGATGTTTTCTTGCTCTATTCTTGTTCCTTTCTCTGGGACATCTTTTCCCTAGATTGAAGGCTCTGTTTCCTTCATCTAGTTTGCTTCCTTGTTTTGGGTACCTGATCAGGCCTTGTTGCCGGGACCCATCTTTCCTGCTTTCTGCAGTAGTTTAGCTGTTTTGCTTCTCCCTAAGTTACACTTAAGGGGGGGTGTTAGAGTAGTCATAGCATAGCTAATAATTAAATCATTTAATTATTAGTCTATTTACTCTATGCTTAATTTATACTTAGGCAGCGCTTACATTTTTCTAGGGTTTTCGCCTTTAGGGTTTCATGATTCCTTTTATAAGGATTCACTTCTTTACTTTTTATTACCGAGATTGTAATATATTCTATTGTTGATAATATAGAAGTTTTATTCTGTCAACATGGATTTCAACTCTCTGGCTTTTTGGCCGCCATAGCTTCTTCTCTCTTTTGTCTTTTGCTTCTGTCTTGTAACTGTCATGCATGCAGGTGATCTTGGGAGATTAGCTTTCAGCCTAATCCTAACAATAGTCAAGTGGTGATAGCCATGTTGTCCTCGGTACAGCTAGCATGATATAGGTGTAATCAGTGTCCACCATAAAACAAATGTCAGTTTTGTACTTTTCTACTAATTTCTCTAGAATCCTCATTATTTCTTTAAATCTAGCAAAATATTCATCCATGACTAATTCAAAATTATCTCCTAGTGATTTGATGAACTCACTAATCTATGTGGTCACTGGTCGTGTAGTGTCCCATTTGACATTACCGATAGATTGGAAGGATTCTTGGAAAAAGAAAAATATGCACATAATGAGTGAACCAAACTTACATGAGTTAGAATTTTTAGTCCTGATTGTCCTCATGTTCTCATCTAATTGCCTTAGTAGAAGTTCTGAAAGATCTAACTGCAATCCCTTCTTAACAATTTTGTGTGTTGTATCCACTGCTCTAGATGTAATATTGTTCATCATGCTAGCCTAAAATAATTTGTATCCTAAGACACATGCTCCAAATTTCATTTCATCATCGTTGATGGTGGATACCTTTAATCCTCTTCCATCCCATGTAGCTCCTGTGTTCTTCTCACTGTCAATGCAAGGAGAGTTTTTAAGTGCCTTGGGTTTCTTGGTTATGGGATAATCGGTAACAATGTGTATAACATCCCTGGTTATCAGTTTTGGCTCATACAACCATATCTTTTGGTTGTGCAATATGCTTAGCACTAACCTAATACATTCGGTCTTGAATTCCTTTGGGAATAACAAGGCATTTCTGAGCCCTTTCACTTCAATGTTCTTATGTTCTTGTTTTATTGTTCCATCATCATTGCAAATCTTTTTATAAGCTTGTTCAACATCAAGGTCTCCTATTTCTATAATTTTGCAGTGAATATACGCTCGGACGTCCTCAATGAGTAAAACCCTAGCTGGTATACTGGAGAATGCACCAGCATTGTCAGGTTGTGAAGCAACCTCGAGACAGATCTTGTAATGAGGTTCTTCACAAGTGGTATTCTTGATTAGATTCACCTTTGCACTCTTTGCATTCTTGATCTTGGAGGTTCTTGAAGTAGTTGCCATTGTTTCAGAAATAATGGATTTTTCCCATAAATGAAAACAAAGTTTAGGGTGATTGTTTTTACTTACTTCAACCTTTTGTGACTGCTGGGAATTTTTTTGAGTGTTGTGAGTAGGGTTGGAGTCGCTCTACAATCTGATTGCTTCATGCTCTGGTTTTTCTCTTCTTCTTCTCTCAAGTTGCTTTGTGAATAATGAGTTGTTCCATCGACTATTTATAGACTTTTTCCCTAAGTCATGTCTTAAATGCTCACCCACTTCTCATTGTTTGAAGACAAAGTCATCGGGTAGCACACACACTTCATTCTTGGTGAGAATGCGATGTTTCAGGGTAGGTGTCAACTCATTACATTTACCAACGGATCTCGGTATATGGCGAAGACAACATGTCAACTTTCATAATTACCGATGGATCTTGGTTTACACTAGTAACTTATCTTTTTATGTGTTGACTGATGATACTTGGTAATTATAGACAACTTAGCTTTGTATGTATACCGATGTATTTTGGTATGTATTAACCGATGAGATTGTTTTCACAGAATCATAACAAGTAATTCCATAGTGCATCTTTAATCATGCTAGTTTGGCATTTCATCAATGTATAATGAAACTGATGCAAAATATAACTTGGTATAATGCAGTTCCATACTTGTTCTTCTTAGGTGGGGTTGGTGATGTCACCAAATCCATTGGAAAGGGTGTCACCATTTTCATTGCTCGGTCTAGCTTCATCAGTGTTTGTAGCTTTCCTCTACATTTCATTTCTCATCTTCCTAATGTCTTCAATGGTGTTTCCATTGGCAAAGGTGCTTGTCTCTATCACTTGGTCTTTGTAGTCCTTTCTTAGATGACCAACTTTATGATAGTATAGACATGTCATTCTGGGGTTAGTCCAGCTCCTAGACTTTCTTATCCATTGTCTCATGCAATTTGCAACTATATGTGCAAATCTTCCACATGCTGTGCAGTTTTCCCATGTGTTGTAATCCCAAACATATGAGTTACCGACTCTTTTGGGTTGATAAGCAGTTTCATTTTATTTAGGCTTCCATGCTTGCTTTTTCTTCTTCCTGCATTCAAGAGATGTGTGCCCATGCATTTTGCAAGTAGGACACTATTTGTCCATGTAGGTTTCCTTCTTTTGTTGTTTCACCTCAGATTTAAATTCATATGCTTCATGTCCTTTCTTGTTACATTTATTACAATATCCTATGAATGAAGGTGTGGATTTAGTAATACCTTTCATTTTTCTCCTGCATACATTTGATGTGTGGCCTGGTTTTCCACAGTGATTACATGACTGCTTTCTTGTTCTTGGATTTGTGTAGACATTCTTTGGATCAGCTTGGTATGGTGATTCTTCATTTTCGGTATACCCTAGTCCATTATTATTGTTGACTCTTCTTTGTCCATCTAGAAATTCATCCATCCTTTTGGTGCTTTCTTCAGCTCTCTTGATCATGTCATTGTGTTGTTGCTTAATTCTTACTTCATGCTTCATTTTTTCATTTTCTTCTCTTAGCTCACCAATAGCTTCTATTCTTTCAATGAGTTCTATATTAATTCGGTTTGCCTCTTGACTCATAAGAATAATATGATTGGTGATCTCATGATGATGTTCAGTAAGACTTTGTACTTCTAACTCTTTCTCTTGTAGATTTTTAGTGATCTTCCTCTTGTCATCAATAGCTAGTGTTGTTTCTCGCTCAGCTTATCTAGCATTGTTCATGACATCAATCATTCTTACCATCTATGTCTCTTGATCGATTTGTAGAGATTTCACTTGTCCAGCCAGATGTTGATTGATTTCATTCAGACTTGTTATGATTTCTTCAGATGTGTCTGATGCTTTGCTAGTTGTAGATCCTGATGACTCAAATAGATCAGGTATCTCCTCTTCATGATAGTTTATTTCGTTACAGTGAGATGTTATAATCTTTCTTTCATCCAGCAACTGTCTCATCTTGATTCTAGCTTCTTTATATTTTTCATAGAAGATTTGTATCTCTAGCTTCTAATTCTCAATACTCTGTCAAGCTTGTACTTCTCCATTGTATGATCTTTTCTCTTAAGTCTTTAAACTTTTCCAAATACGAAATCTAGCTCTGATACCAATTGTTGGAAATAATGGAAAGTATGTACTGAGAGGGGAGGGGTGAATAAGTACCTCTAAAACTTTTATCTCTTTTAACCTTAATCCTTTATGTAATCAATTATATTACCAACCATCTTTCCCATCCTTTCTTTGTGTAAGTTATATCAATTCATAAACTGACTAAGCATGTAAACATTCATAAAAGCATTCGTGAAATGTAATGACACATAACACAAGATATTGTAACACAGAAAAACCCTGTTAGAAGGTAAAAACTGCGGTGGGGATGGCACCCACAAAACTTCACTATCTGCAGATTGGAAGGGGTTGATTAAGGCTTACAATTTGATCACTTTTGATGATCTACCCTATTAGGAGTATTATGTGGAAACTAGTTAAGGTCTACTCTGTTAAGAGCTTTAGCAACACTCTTTACTATGCACTCGGTTAAGAGATTTACACAGGATTGTTAAATCCACCTTTCTTGAAAGGATTTCTTCTATTTGCTTCACTTGTTAGAATGTAGACAAAAATACTCATTGAATTGAGTGTATGTAATATTCAATTGTTGATCATAGATTCATTAAAATCACATATACAAAGTATCACCTAATGTGATTGATTAATACCTATATTTCTCACCAGCCTTGATTCTTGGTTCTTGATAACCAAATTCATCTTGTGTTGTTCTGCTTCTTGAAACTCTTAGTCTAATCCATCGATGTGCTCCTTCACTACTCTCATCATCACATCATATTGAAATGAATGATTACACATCTATTTATACAATAGATTGACCTAATTCAGTTTCACGTATACAAAGATAACTCTATGATAGAAGGTTTACAACTTGACCTTGATATCCTAGTTTGCATGTTTTTAATCAATTAGACTGATTAAAACAATTACAATTATCTTTCTTGTCCCTCAAGAAATGGTTTTAAATCAAATCAAAACTCTAAATATAAAACATAAGTGTTTTATCTGACGTGGAAATCAGATCCACATTTCTCAGGATATAACTGACTTTCGGTGTTTGATGCTCAGGTTGCTTTGAAAGTCTTTCAATGTTCCTTCTATGAACTATCTGTCAGGTTCCCTTGCTCTATCAGGTTCCACTCTTTTCTGCTCTATCGGTTTATATTATAATCTGCTCGTCAGGTTCCTCTGTTAGTTTCCTCTGTCAGCATTTTCGGTTTACACTGTCAGTGTTCCTTCTCTGTCGAGTTTGTCTTGAACTTATCACGTTTGGTTTGAACTGAAATCTTGTCTTTCGTGGTAGTGTTACTGATGGTTCAAGGAACAGTTTTCCCTTTGCATAATAATGACAAAATGTGTCATCAAGGCATTAGTGGGGATGAGGCCACCGCGAGATAGAGGCAAGGATAGCGCCATAGGGAAATGGGGCCCAACTACATGAGGGTCCACCCTTGGGTACACATTGATACATTTTTTTTTAGTTTTTGATATGAGATGATATGTATAGAGGTACTTAGCTGCACATGCATTCTAGATGTATACTTTGTGATGTACCTATTTGATGGAGAGACTTGATGCACTTTGTATATGTTGATGATACTACATGTATGACATTTCATGCATATTTATATGATGATGTACTATTTATCTTGAAGATACCTATATGATGTGTGTGATTATGCTTTATGCAAATGAATGTATGTGATGATAATGTTATGATGATGCATTATGAGACTCACATATTTTTATGCAGGATGAGATGTGACTATATGTGATGCATTCATGACGTAATGTTAATGATTTGTGCATGTACTTAAATGATTAATGGTTAATGTTGTGAATGCATATATGTGTGTGAAAATTGTGTAGTATAAAATGAAATGGTATGTTATTATGACTACTAAATGTGGACTAAATGAATATGCAAGGTAAATTATTTTTGTGTATCAAAGGGACCCAGACATAACTAGACAAGGACGGGGGGATAAAAATAAGGCCTCACAATGCAAAATGAAATTAGCTAAAATGCAATCTAAACTATATGAGAACTTAACTAAGAGGGATTTGCATCGTGTTAATATTGAAGAGCACACCCTAGTTTGATATTGCATTAGAAGAATACATTACATACTAGAAAGCATGAATGACATAATTCCTTTGTGTTGACCAGACTCAAAATTAGACAAAGTGAGCTCAATGATATATATGTAGATAGGTAGTCATGATGGGACAAATGGCATAATCCTTATAGGGAAGCCCTAGTATGCCTAATCCATGATGAGTGGTCTTGGTGGGAATGTGCAAAGGACTCTACCCCCAACAAGGTATGCATAATAATAACCATCTATCCAACAAAAATATACATCAAATCACTGCAAACATATCATACCACACAAAAACATATGCAGAGGTTTATGTCATCTCAAATGAACCAAGATATAGGAGATCAAGGCCATTCAATGGAGACACCACCTTGCACAAAGGATAAAATCAAAAAAGAAGGCATACTAACCAAGGGGTCATTCAGTCCAACGTTCTTGTCTAGGACGGATAGAGATGTAGGATAAATGATTGATTAGCTGACTTAGGATATATCCTGAAGGGTCAATTGCTTGGATTAATTGAATAATAATGACATCTTAAGGAAATAGTGATGAATAGAAAAAACCCATGAGATTAAGAGGTCTTGAGATTGATTTGATGAAACGCTACATGGTCATTGTGTCTGTTAAAGAATCATGATTGTGATAAGGCTCATTTTTAAATGGATCATGTGTACATTGGATCCTTATTCCAACTATGTTAATACTGAAGCATCGTGTGAGTGTGTTCAAAGTGAGGGGAATTAGCAAAGCAAGGAAGGATTCCAACACAGATATGGGGAGATAGATGAAAGGGGAAAGGGGAAAATCCTAATAGATGGTGGATCTATGTTAGCTACACATGGCTCCCTTAAGGGGTTTTCACCATGGTACTTTCCCAAGGCTCTTGTTTACCAAGTTTTAACCATTGGATGTTTATTTCAATTTTTTTATTTTTTTATTTTTTATTTTTTATTTTTATTTTTTTTCAGGACTTTTTTATATTTTTTACTATTTTTTTAGGATCATTTTATAATTTTTTTAATGATTTTTTCAGGAACATTTTCTGAATTTTAGGATCATAAATTGTTGTACACAATGCTATTGGGCTCATGTGGAAAATCGCTTAAGATAAAGAATGTTGACTAGATCAGGAATAAGAACTCCTTCAGGTGTTGCAATTTGATAAGCTCCATAACCATATTTATGAGTGATCACAAACTAACCCAAACAATTAGGCTCAAAATTTCCTTTATTTTCATGATTATGAAGATTCTTCATTTTATGCTGAAGGACAAGGTCACCAACATTGAACTCATGAGGCTTGATATTCTTGTTGAACTGAAGTCGTAGGCAATTTTGATACACATAGAGGTGGTTCAGGGTATTAAGGCGTCTCTCAACAAGGAGTTTCAACTCTTGCAAGTGAGCAACTCAGTATTCTTCTTCATACATCAGATTTTTGAGAGAGCTCCTAAGGGAAGGAAGCTCAATTTCAATGGGGACAACAACCTCAGTACCGTAAACATGTGAGAATGAAGTGGTGCCAGTGGGGGTACAGATGGAAGTGCGGTAGGCCCATAAGGTGGGATTGAGTTGGAGATGCCAATTATGGCCAGATTCATCAACTGTCTTCTTAAGTATTCTTAGGAGGGTCTTATTGGTAGCTTTAGCCTGGCCATTTCCTTGCGGGAAATATCTAGAGGAACAATGTTGTGTGATCCCAAATTTATTACAAAGTTTTGTAACGTCTCTGTTCTTGAATGGGGTTCCATTATCAATGAGGATATCTTGGGGGATGCTGTAGTGACATATAATATAATTGAGTATGAAATTGGATATTTGTTTACCTTTAATATAAGTAAGGGGAACAACCTCAACCCATTTAGTGAAGTACTCAGTAGTAGCAAGGATATACTTGTGACAATTAGAGGAATTAGGAAATATCTGGCCAACTAAGTCTAATCCCCAATGAGAGAAAGGCCAAGGGGTGATGGTAGGTTGGATTTATTTGGTGGGGGCATGTATCAAATCACCATGCTTTTGACAAGGAACACATCTCTTCACAAAATGGTACGCTTCTTTTTCCATAGTAGGCCAATAATATTCGGTGCGGAGCAACTTCTTTGCCAATTTAAGTCCACTAGAGTGAGCCCCATGGATTCCTTGATGTACCTCTTCTAATGCAGTCTTGGCCTCTTCTGAGTCTAAACATCTAAGGAGGGTTCCATCTAAATTTCTTCGATAAAGGGTATCTCCTAAGATGTTGTAGCGTGAAGTGCGACGGATGAAGGTCTTGAATTTGTTGGGGGTGAGAGTTAGTGGAATGATATTATCACGAAGATAGGAAAGGATGTCATGATACCAGGGTGATTCAGAACTTACAATAATACACACCATATTAGCTTCTGATTGGTCATAGGTAATGGCCATGAGATTCTCGACAAGAAATTCACAGTGATCTTCATTCTCAGGAATAGATACCAAGGAGGCAATAGTGGCCATAACATCTGCAGCTTTATTGTTTGTACGTGGGATCTGATGGAACTCTAGTAATGTGAACTACTTTTTAAGATCTTCAATCATGTGACAATAAGGAAGGAGCTTGTCATCTTTCATCTGAAATTCATCTGTTACTTGTTTGATCACCAACTGAGAATCTCCAAAGACCAATAAAGAAGTGATTTTCCAAAGGATTGTGAAGCGCAATCCTACAACTAACACTTTGTACTATGCAATATTGTTTGTGCACTTAAAAGTGATCTTATATGACTTAGGGATAAGTTCCCTTTATGGTGTAACAAGCCATATGCCTTCCCCCGAGCCTTTATGTGTAAAAGAGTCATCAAAATAGAGTTTCCATGATGGACTCAGGGTAACAGTGAGAATAGATTCATCTGGAAAATCAGTAATTATAGGATGATCTCCAGGAGTAGGAGCTTCTATCAACTGATATGCTATTACTTGTCCCTTAATAGCTTTTTGATCCACATACTCAATGTCAAATTTTCTCAAAATCATGACCCACTTTACAGTACGACCAGTAAGAGCAGATTTAGATAATAAGTCTTTTAATAGATCAATCATAGCAATAAGTTGAGTCTTATGATTAAGCATGTATTGGCGTAATTTTTTAGCACAGAAAACTACAGCTAAGCATGCTTTCTCAATTTTTGTATAGTTCAACTCATAGCTAATTAATGTTCTACTCAAGTAATAGATAGCCCTTTCTTTTCCATTATCATCTAGCTGAGCCAAGAGGGCTCTCAGTGCTATTGTTGTTGCTTAAATGTATAAGATCAAAGGGAGACCTAGAACAGGTGGGACCAACATTGTTGGATTAGCTAAATATTGTTTCATTTGATCAAAATCTTTCTGACATGGGAAATCCCATACAAACTTAGTGTCCTTCCTTAGGAGGTGAGAGAAAGGATGAACCTTGTCTGCTAATTGTGCTACAAATCTTTTGATTGATTGAATTAATCCTTGTAATCCCCAAAGTTATTTCATTATTTATGGAGGAAAGATCTCCAAAATGGATTTCACCTTTTTGGGATCTACCTCAATTCCTTGGCGAGATACAATGTAGCCAAGTAATTTTCCTGACTGGACACCAAACACACACTTCTTAGGATTTAATCTGACTTTGTATTTCTCCAATCTGTCAAAAATATTTGTTAGGATATCAATGTGTAAATCTCTTTTTTTGGACTTGGATAAAATATCATCTACATAATCTTCCATAATATCATGAAGAAGATCGTGAAATATAGTAGTCATACACGCTAATATGTGGCTCCTACATTCTTAAGACCAAAGGGCGTGACTTTTTAACAGAATGTACCCAAAGGAGTTGTAAATACAGTCTTATGTTGATCTTCTTTAGCAATCTTGATCTGATTATATCTAAAGAAACCATCCATGAGGGACAACATCTCACGTCCAGTCGTCAAATCCACTATAATATTAATGTTGGGGAGTGGAAAATCATCCTTCAGACATGCTTTGTTTAGATCTTGAAAATATGTATAGATGTAAATGCCCCAAGCATGCTTACCTACTAGCACAATGCTAGAGACCCATTCAGGATAATTTATAGGTCGTATAACATCGACATCCAACATTTTTGTAGTTCAACTTTTACCAGGAGTGCAACTTTACGATGCATCTTGCGCAAGTTTTGCTTGACAGGTTTGATTTTAGGATCTACCACAAGATGGTGCACATCAAGATTAGGATCAAGACTAGGCATATCTTTGTAAGTCCATGAAAGATTCACTTGTTTCTTACAGAGAAATTTAAGCACATCCTTTTGTTCTTGTTCAGTGGGTGATGTTGCAATGTATGTGATTTTAGGATTATCTTCAGTTCCAATATTAACCTCAATGGTATCTTCAATTAGGATAGAGGCTCTTTCTAGAGGTAGCATCATAAAAGGAAAGTCAAATTCTCCCTCTTATAGTGCCTCGAAGAAATTTTCACTAGAAGATGTGTCCTTTATTTTTACTTTTTATTTGTCAAAAGGTTCCTTAGAGAGGTTTTCACCTAGGGATGTTTCTTTTTCTTTTTCATTCTTATTTTCTTTTCACTTTTGCGAATAAGAGATTTGAGTTGGATACCAAAGTAGGATTTCTCATTATATGTGATTTGATGCTCATATTCTTAGAGGTCTCTCAGGCCAAAGAGAGCTAGCACCGCCTCGTCGGAATCGCAAATGTCTAGAGACGGTGGTTCATCTTTTAAGTTCCAATAAAAAAAATTAGGATTTTTGAGTGGAAGGGTAGGGGATGAAAGATCTAAGGTTATGATGGATAATACATGATAGGTATCATCATTTTCATCGTCATGGTGGGTATCAATAAGATCATTTTCAATGTATTCAAAGGGAATTTCTTGGAACTCCTCATCAGATTCAGTCTCAAATTCGACCGTAACATACTCATCAGTAAAGGGCCTTCTAGTTTCTATGGAACCCAACCCTTTTTGTTTAGGATAACCAACTGCTTCAATGGGTTTTATCATTCCATTTTCCTTAGCCCCTATTCCTGTGCCATGGTATCCCATTTTTTCTACTGTAGATGGTGCCTTAACATATTTTCCTTCAAGGAAAGTCACAGAATTATCTTGTCCATCTTTGTAAATCTAGGATAGTATGTCATGTTCCATATGCTCATCTGAAAGGGATCCCCAATGTTCAAAAGCAATCCCATTATATGCCTTGATTTCCTTATCCTTCTGAGGGAGAATTTGAGAAGGTTTAATATGATCATGGAGAGACAGGGAGTTGTCCAATGCAAAGAGAATTTTCAATCTTATACTCTCCAGGACCTTTGCCAGTGAATGTGACTTTTTCATCTGAAGAAGATTTGTGGTCCTCATCAATTTTATCTTTACCTTTAGAAGACTTGGGTTTATCAGATGTCTCCTTTATTACAACCTTGGAAGTGCCCTTAGGAATCACTCTAGAAAATTCATTTAATGGACAATAATTAGTTTGAGCACCTTACAATCTCTTGAACTATTGAAATGGTTCTTGATCTCCTTGAATAGTGACTTCTCTCCCATGATGTGGGAATTTTAGGCATTGATGAAAAGTGGAAGGAACACCCCTTATAGCATGTATCCAAGGTCTTCCCAAGAGTATATTGTAAGGTAAATCAAGATCTAAAACATCATATGTAGTCTCAATCAGCACAGGCCGAGCTTGAAGAGGGAGTGTGGTTAGACCTTTTGATTCATGTTCTCCTTCATCATATGCCTTTATTATAATTATTTTGGAAACATCAATAAGATCTTTGGAGAAACCTATGACTCAGATCATTTTCAAAGTGCATAAATTTAACCCAGATCCACCATCTATAAGGACTCATTTTATTTTATGGTGATGAATGAGAGCTTCAATGTGGAGGGGTTTATTATGGTGTAAATAAGGTCCAAAAAAATATTTATCAGTAAAAACAAGGTGTTGTTGAGTTGCAAGGTTTCTAATCATAGCTTGAAATTGAGCTGCATTTATGTTTTCTAGGACACGGGACCATTGAAGGGTGTGTTCAAGGATATCTTTATGAATGTGGGATGTATTTAGAAGCTCAAGGATGGATATATGTGTTGGAGTCTTCTTTAGTTGACATATCAAGTCATATCATGGTGTAGGTCTATTAGGAGTGGAATATGATCAAGTCTCATTCTACCAATCTCCAAAAGATGACGTTCAGAGGATCTGCCAAAGGCGTGTATGTTCATTGTGGTCATTGAACATTATTTTTACTACTAGTGTTGATGTTATTCTAGGGAAGAGGAAGTTTTGATAATGATTCTACTGCTGAGAGGGTTGTTGTTGAGACTGATTATTATTCTGTTGGTTGTTGTAATTGTTGTTTTGATTGTGATTGTTATTATTTTTGTTGTTACTCTGGTTGCCTTGATTATTCACAACCTGAACATTCTGAACATTCTTGGCATCAATGACTCCATCATTAACAACTCCTTTATTCTTGGAGTAGAATTTAGGTTTGTCATATTGTAATTAGGAGTATAATGCTTAAGGAAACCCTTTTGTAAGAGTTTGTCCTCAATGGTATTTCCCTTGTTAATAACCATATCAAAATTATTAGGGGAAACCATTTTCATATGAAAAGCCATGTTGGGAATCAAATTTTGAGTGAAGATTTCAATCTTTTGTTGCTCAGGTATCTTCCAAGACATATGATTCGCAAGGTGTCAACTTTTGTAGGAAACTAGCAAAAGTCTCACCATTCTTTTGTTTTGCATTGCACAAATCATTAAGGGATACTTGATGTTCAACATTATATGAGTATTGTGCCACAAAATCCCAGCCAGATCAGAGAATGAAGATATGGATCCTTGAGGAAGACTCATCAACCATTCAAGTGCAGGGCTACCAAGACTTCTGGTGACAGGTCTTTTAAGATAATCTTCATTGCAGGCGACCTCCTGGCATGCCACATAAAATTATTTAATATGTCATCTAGGGCATGTCTCCCCTGTGTACTTGTCAAATTTTGGTCTCTCAAATCTAGCTGGGAATGACATCAAGTTGGTGAATTTATCAAATGAGTAAGGACATATCTTCTCAAATGAGAAACTTTTCTTTCCACCATTTTGGATACTTTGGAATTAACATTTAAGCTCATTTATTTCTCGTACTAAGTTAGGATGGTTTGTGTTAGATGGCATTCCAAAGTATTGACCTCCTCCTAAAGGTATTGATGATGTTGATGTTGGAAAACTTGTTGAAGAAGGAACATATTAATGAGTGGTTACAATAGAGCCAGATGATATCTTCAAGTTATGAGGCAAAAAACAAACTTGAGAACCCAACGGTTGATGTGGTGTAGGAGGAAATGCTTGTCCAATGTTTAAGACACGTGCATTGAGCCTAGAAGATGCAGTTATAGTGATAAGTGTACTAGCATGAGAAGTTGTCAAAGGTATAGCACTCAATAATTGTTGTAATGATTTGTCAAGGTATACGTCATGGGTTGAGAGACCGATGAGATTGTTTGCGCTTGAGAGATATTTTGTGATTGAGTTTCACCTTGTGTTTGAGAAATAACTTGTTTCGTAAGGCCAGATTGTGAGACCACATAGTTTTGAATAGTTGATGTTTGAATAGACGACAATGAGGGTGCAACAATAGTAAATGTGGTATGAGCTTGTGATGCGGTCATAGTAGAACTAGAAGGAACAAAAGCTTTTGTTACTTGTTGAGTAAGAAAGGATTCATCAAAGTTGGCAAGGAATGTGACTCCATCTCTAATGAGACTCATAAATATTTTGGTTTTGTTGAGTCTAAGGATTTTCCCTACTATTTACATCTTTTGAGAATCATTGAGGAAAGTTTCCACCTGAGGGGAAGCGGGACCATTATCCTCAGGTTGTTCCACATATTAATTTTTAGTGGGGTTATTGGTGATATCAATAGCAAGTACTCCACTTCCCATTAGGGTAGAAAAAGGATTCTCATTATCCATGTTGTAAGGTAGATGATACATTTTGCTTGTTGTGGATTTTTTTGGAATGAGTGACGACCATACAAGATTTGATGGATGATGAAACTAGGATCAAATTGGACTTATGATTGATTGATTGATTGATAAAAGGATTAATCGATTGATTGGATATGTGTTTGATTGATTGATTGGATTAAGAGACAAAGTCCCAAGATTGGATTCATAAGGATTGATGATGAAGGTTTAAGACAAACCTTAGTGAAATAGGATCCAAAGAAGTGCAAACAATAATGATTAATGTTGATGATCTTTTCCTACTCAAAGATAGACTTGTGATCTTGAGAAAGATAGGATTGGATTGACCACTCAAGATAGACTGATGTTCTCAAGTGGCAAGATTAATTTGTTTGCTAATGACGGGGATCCTTCTAACACCTTGATAAATCTTTCTACCTTAGATTTGAGATGGAAATCTGATGAAGGTACGAAAGATAAGGATTCATATCAATTGATAAAGTCCAATGAAGATGATGGTGCTCCAAGTTACCAAGATTAGGAAAATGAAGTGAAAGGATGAGAGATTAGAAGGATGAAAGAAAATGGTGGTTGAACAAGCAACTGATTGATTTAGGAAAAACAATTTGAGAAACTATAGGAGAGTGGACCTGAAAAATCTATGCAAAACCTCAAAATTCACTAATTTTAGGTGCAGACGCTTGTCTGTAAGCATATCCAATCATGTACAAAGCCTCCTATCTATAGGTAGAGCCACATGTGTAGGAATTTGGACAGAAAGTTGAAGTTTTGAATATGAAATCTTGAGAAACTGATTTGACTTGGTTTGCCTAACGATGTTGAAGGATTTTGCAGTCAAATTATCCATGGGAAAGAATGATTCAAGCACAAATCAAATTCAAACATTATTTGACCAATTAATTGTCTTCAAACAATCCAACAAGGGACAAAGCAACCTTGTGGATACAAACACTTGTTAAGTTTGAAATGATAGCAAAATTGCAGTACAATGTGTATGTTTTGATAGCTTTTTCAAGCCCAATATTTCTTCTAGTCTCAACACAATCAAAGATACTTCAAACACAAGGTACCTAAGGAATGTCTTAGTATCAAAATATTTGCCCACACTAGATATTCCTTCGCCTCACACAAAGTGATGTTGGCTTTTTTCTAGGACTATACACGTTATGGGTTTTGAAAAGAGACTCAATACTCAAATCACATAGGCTCCCTCATGCCGCATTCATGCTTTAGAATTCCCTTGGGAATACAAATGGTGAGTGTAAAAAACTTCAGGTGATCCAGGTAATCCAGTTGGATTGATCCTTGCACAAAGATTATGATACTTTTAGAGGTAAACCGGGTAGGCCTCTATCTAAAAGTGTCTAGTGAAATTTCCATTCGCAACTACCTCCCGTAGTCCCGCAAGAAGGATTGAGGCATATATCCCTATGATTACCTGATAATTTAGTCTTGCATACAAGATTTAGGCCTTGCAACCCTACAATATCAAGCATGAGAATGAATTATCAAGAATATCTACATCCCTTGAGAGATTGGTCTCAAGAGCATTTGATTATAGTGGGTTGGAAGAGGCTAGGACCGCCTTGTTCCCCACTTGGGCAATCCCTCTCACCGGCTATGCTAAAGCTCTCAGGAGGTAGCCACTCTAAAAGGATACAACAATCCTAATGAAAGTAAAAAAGGAGACACAAGTAGGTCTAGTATTTTGATCACCCTAAAAGGGTGAGAGCATATCCCTACTACTTGTGATCCTTCAAACACATAAGTCACTTGATTACTTCCTTGGGCTTCTTCTAAGTAGGGGGAATTTGGTGGGTTTGGTATTTTGATCACCCTAAGAAGGGTGAGAGCATATCCCTACCACCGTTTTCCACAAACACACAAGCCCCCTAATTAAACTATGCGAGATAAATAAAAAATTCAAAGTTTATTCGTATCTCCAAGGAAACCTACAAAACAAATTGATTAGTAGTAACAATGCTCAAGCCTTCTACAAGCATCCTAGAAAACAATGGATTAGTAGTTTAAATTTTTTTTGATCTTGGTCAAACATTCTGTAAAAACACTATTAGAAGATAGAAAACACCAAAACCTTACAAGAAAACCAGATTAGCCAAGCTTAGAATGCAAAATATAACAAAAAGAAACTAAATTAAGCAGAGCCGCTTATCTGTAGGCAGAGACGCCTGTCTACAAGTAGAGCCACCTGTATGGAATAGAATGCAAAAAGACACTAATCTTTGCAAAAACTAAGACCTAAAAGAGCTAAGACTTCTAAAATGCCATCTATTATGAAAACCAATAAACAAATATACCTACAGATTCCTAAAAATGCAAATAAAACCCTAAATTATGATGCAATGTGAAAGATGAAGTCTTTCTGTCAAAGCCACCCATGTACAAGCAGAGACGCCTATTTGAGACAGAAAGAAAATAACAACTAGAAATTGCAAGATTAAAAACCTAATATGCTTGCAAATACACAAAAATAGTCCTAATGACAAAATAAATTAACCCTAAAATGACTAAAATATGCATGCTAAGCAACTTAGAATGCTAAACTAAAAAGGAAACTCCCCTTTCTATCACAGATGCCTATGTACGGTCTGAGCCACCTGTGTGCGGAGCCACCTTTGTAGAAGTAGAGACACATGTTTGTCAATCTGTCTGAAAAATCTGCAAAAATAAATAAATAAATCCAAGACGTGGGTCCCACCAGGCGTGCCAAAATGTATGCAATGAAAATACCTACAGTTGCACAACAAGTCAAAACATGCAAAGATAAGAAATACAAAGGAATAAAAGCATGCAAATAACTTAAAATACAGCTAAAATTTCACTACAACCTCTGATGAGCTAAAACAAGTGCACCAAATACTTATTTGATTTGCTCTTAGAGATTTTGTGGGTGTGCTCTCCCAACACAATGCAATAAAATCCCACTATGATAAATACAAAAGGATGAAGATTTGAGCACAAGTATGTTGAACTTGCCCCAAATCTCTCAAATGATGAATGCAAATGCAAAACCTATTCTAAGAATGCAAATGCAAGAGATTAGCAACTAGAATCAAATGAGATTAATCTAAAGACGAGAATGAAAGATTCAACACTAAACTATGAAAGTGAATCTAAGCTACCATGCAACAGATGAAATCTAAACTAAGGTAAAATGCAACAACTATGAAGAACCAAATTGCTAATGATGGTAAAGTGCTAAAGTGCTCAAGTGTGCAAGCTTGCTCAATTCACTAACTAGTTTCAAAATAAGGAGTGAGGCCTCCTTTTATGGACTTGACATGAAAAATAGAGGGTTGGGATTAAGAGGTGGAAAATGAGTGGCTGAGATGAAATGTTAGGTAGGGTTTTGGTGGGAGTGAAGGAGATTAAGAGGCAAAAGAAATGAGTAGCTAGGATTAAGTGGTTAAAGGGAGGGGGTTGACTTTTTGAAATGTCAAATGAAGAGACATGTGACAAGTGTCACAAGCTCAAAATTTTGGAGTTGATCCATGTGAATGCATGTGATTGGCTAGAAAATAGAAGAAAAAGCTTATTGAATTTAGAAAATAAACAAAAATGTTTATTTAGTAAATAGAGGAAAGAACTCAAAATTAAATAAATTTTATTTATTTAATTTAAAAGAGAAAATGCTAATGAATTATCCAAATAATATTATTTAAATAATAGAAGAAAAAGGGGTTTAATTAAATAAATAAAAATTTATTTAATCTTTGAGAGAAAAGGATAATGATTTATTTAAATAAAAAATATATATATATTAAATAATAGATGAAAAGGCTTAAATGGATTAATCAAATAAATAAAAATATTTATTCAATTAATAGAAGATTCAAAATTAAATAAATAAAATATTTATTTGATTTAGGACAATTTTAGGTGTCTACACTTATAAACATATCAAATGTCTGTGTGGTTTCATGCCACTTAATGTCATACAAAAGGTAACCAGTTTTGAGAAAAGCATAATAAACTAGGGAACAAATTATGGTAAACACTATTCTAGACATAGCACTAGGGTTAAAAAGATGACAAAACATGCCCTATCAGGTAGTAATGTTCTCATTATTAGTATGAACAAGCACTAAGAGGGGGGTGAATCAGTGTAAACAAATACTTAATAAATTCACCATCGATCTAACAAAGCTAACTAACAACTTCCAACTAATGAAACATGCAACTGATAATACCAAATAGAAGTAAAAAAACATCACGCATCCACAAAATCATCACATATGACATAAATTTTTCATGTAAAACCCTTGTTAGAGGGGAAAAAACCATAGTGGGGATGACACCCATAAATCACCTTATTGCAGTAAAAGTGTTTGCCCTGTTAGGAGCTACAATACCCTTTCTAGGGTTCACCCTATTAAAAGTGACTAGTACCTTGTTAGAAGTACCAAAAGACTTGTTAGAGTCTACCTTGCTAGAGGATTTAAACCTTTAGTAAAGAAGTTACCTTATTGAAGGATTTACAATAAAGACTTCTTAAGATCTACCTGATTAAGGGATTTAACCTGTTGTAACTGTTAGGATAACAATAATAACAATGATCTATAGAATGACACTGATTGCCTATCAGATCCTTTCTGCTCCTTTGCTCTCTTCCATTTTACTGATCTTTGCTTCTTCAATCTCTGATCACTGCACTTCAAAATACGATCGCAACCCTAAATCATACGATTTAGCTCTCCTTATATATTGAGTTCTTGAGTCAGTTAAGAATTGAAAAATTTCCATCCAAGTCGGCACAAAATACTTATCAACCTCCTTGAAATAAGTGTCAATAATACCTAACACATCATCTCCAAATGTAATATACATTAACATAAATGATAGCTGACCTTAGATCCACTGCCTTAACTGATTCATCATGAAATTCTGATTGGTGACCCAATAGGTACATTGTCTTTCACATAAAAACACATAATTTACTCCAAACATTAAATTACCAGTCCCGATCAGAACCATGCCTTCCTTGTGCCATATGAATTTATCCTCTAAGTATGTATCTTGTATTTTTATTTGTAACTCGACCGCTACCAATTTCACTGACTAATATTGTTCTTCCTATAATCCTCATGTACACTGATCAATATAGTTAACTGTAACTGTCTTTACCGATCATGTAAAGATCTTACTGATTGCTCCAATCATATTACCTAAACATGTTGCCATCAATGGAAACCAATTATGTATCTCCAACTGACCGATCTTCAGATCTCTTCCAAAAACTACCATAATGCCAACACTCATCTTTCCTTGTCTTCAATCCTTCATATTTTCCTTTCAGAATTTGCAACTTAGCTTGCTTCACAAATGTATCTCTTTCATGTAATATCTCCAATTTTTTCCATACCTAGTGTGTGGTCTCTAACCTATAACATTTGTATATTCTACATCTGATAGGGTACTCAATAAGGCTTATTTTTCTCTCACATTGTAGTAAGATTATTTCTTCTCATCAAGAGTCGCAGTAGAAAGATCTATAGGAGGATTGTAATTTTTCTTTGTAACATCCCCATGTTCTTCACTAATACATCTCAAGTGTGTAATCATTTGGTACTTCCATATAGCATAGTTTGTTCTATCAAATCCCAGACTCTCCTTCTTAAAGGTCAACATCCTGGATCTCCTCAAGTGGTCAAGCTTCAAAATCAAGACACTAGTTCTGATACCAATTGTTAGATTTAATGTAGTGCACACAAGTGAGAGGGGGAGGTGAATCAGTTATGTCCAAAAAATCAAGACCTTTAACCAAATTACCAACTTAATCTTAGATTTGAATGGTAAACATGAATGTAGGAACATAACATAGTAAACAACACATAACACCAAAATCGTTGATGTGGAAACCCAGTTAAGGGAAAAACCACGATGGGGGTCAAACCGACAAGATGAATTACTTTGTCAAAAGAACTATATCCTATTAGGAGTATTATAAATGGAAATGCACATGCATTCATGCACACTGCCTAGATCTCACTACTCAAATACAATAAGGGATTCAATCCAAAGGAAGACTCACTTCCTTACACCAATCTCTGATCTCATATTATAAAGGACATACTTTCCAAACTCACGAACTGACAAACAACATCTCTGATATGCCAAAACAACTCCAATGAAGTACATTAAATCTTTGCCTCAATTGTAGATTCAACCCATACCTCTTCTCTCATCATCTCATACACCTTTTCCACACATTTACAATCACAAGTGATTACATATTTATATATATTACATCAATTAATCTCAACTAGGCCGGCTAGGGACCTAATTACAAAGTATGAATTCAATACAACTCAATGCATAATGTGATTCATTGAATATCGGCTAAGACACAAAAATGATCCATAAAAAAATCCTCAAAGACACTCCAGATCCATAATTCACGCTACGATCCTTCACCACACGCTATGCCATCATGTTAGCCAAGAACAATAAGAACATCAACACACCATATGAAAACCTTCAATTTTGATCACATAATCCAATGCAATCCAACAACATGAATAAGAAACGATCAAGAAAAATCAATAAGAAACATGAAATACCATGACATCGACATGAATAAACTTGTCTTATAAATCATACTCATCTCTGCACTATTCATCAGGAACACTATTCAACAACCAATGTCATAAAAGAAAAGTAGCTTTCAAGCATCCAAATTATGAATCAATCAAGTTGAGGATGCACATCCATATCTTGAACTAACCACCAGGTTAGAAATAAAGAATATTGTATAACCGATCCACACCGATCCAATAATTGAAACATTGTCTCTTCCCAAACAACCAAAATACCACACTCTGATAAATCATGCATAGTGTTGGTCTTTAAAAATGTTTATGCTTTGTAAGACACCAATATACCTTAAGATTGATTTTAAGAGTGGTTAGCTCCAAATATGGGAAGATATTTAAGGTAACTCAACCAACTATAGGGACAAGATTGCCCTCTGCACTTCTTGCTCTTCAAAACCAAGGTGGGTACACCTGATCCATATAGCTATTCAACTCTCCACAACTCTTTAAAACTCTAGATTCTAAACAAAAGATAATGGTAAGAAAGTACTAAATGTTAACCACACATTCATTGACTCTCCATTACCATGCAGGACAAAAACCAACAACGCCAAAAATTAAAGGAAAGGATTTAGAGTTGGTTTTGATTTAAACTTTGCAGAACATAGCCAAACTCAATCACACATATATCACAATAGAATATACTAGTTCTTGATCAATGCCTTATCCATTGGGAAATATTTCTAGTTCATGAGTAGAATACAAAAACCAACTGTTGTCAAGGACTCAAATCCATAAACACAAATAATCTCAGATCAAACACTACTTATAAGATCCTTCTATAGACAAACCAAATGAACCTATGTTTTATCCAAAGAAAGATTTAATTTGATCCTTGATCAAAACTGAGGAATAACAACATATACAAAGATAAACTCTATGCAATGAATCAGAAGATCCAAAACTCAAAAGACAGACACCAAGGAGAGACTTGAATCTGAACTATTCTATTATGTATGAAGAATCTTGCCTTTGTATCAACCTATTTCAGAATATATACCACTTCAACAAATGCAAAAGATCTAAAAAAATTTCTATTATGTCCTAATACAGTCTAATACAAATATGCTATATCCCTTGGAACCAAAAGGACTGGAAGCACACTTGGGACCAAAAATCCTAGAACCTTACAAAATAGAAAAGAAGGAGATTTATAGAAGAAGGAAAACCTAGAGATGATATCCATCTGACACCTATCCTTCTATGAAATCTAATTTATTGCAATCCTTCCTTCCATTGATTGACCTTTCTCCAAAATATCATTAAAATATTTGATTTGATCTGCATAACCACCAAAATATTTTGTTATCAAGTTGAAACACTTTTCTACACTCCATCCTGTGTAAAAAATGACATGAAGTCATCAACCACCTCAGGATGTTGTAGAATAGTGCCCATCATTAAGGCAAAAGAGACAAAGAACCAACCTAAGATTTTAAAGGATTCAGAGATCTAACCAGAAACCCTAACAAACACCTCTCAACATAAATACATTCTGAACTACCCATTTCCATCCAAATAGCACCCTACAACTATGCAAACATGACCCAGGAGATTTGATTCACCAATTTATTTCTCTACAGCAAAGGACATAGTCCACCGCTTGAAAAAAACCACCAGGAAAGGATTTAAATATTCAAATGTCGGTTGCAATGGTTAGTTCAGGCATGGAAAACAACATTAACAACTTAGATTTAAACCCCCAAATTGATTTTAAACCATCATCATCGATCCGTTCATTAAGATACCCATGAAAAACAACTAAGATTGATTGACCACACACAAACCTCCACGTGGAAAAATATAACTAGCCTCTGGGATTCTTTATCCTTTCTTGACCTGTGGTGACTGGCCCAGATAGGTGTCACACAAGCATGAACCTGCAAAGCCTATCCCTCATGCATCTCTCAATCAAGGCTTAGCGCCAGCTGTCTGATTGTATCTATTGTGATTGTCCTTTACCCTGACTTAGCTTTGACACCATGATCATAGGATGTTACGTGTCAATTTATCATGAAGCCTCAATGGTTAAACCTCATTCACTTTCCATTCCAGGAAATGCACTTACTGTCTGATGAAATATGATCTACATGATGCTTATATTCCCACAACCTAGCCACTTTACATGTGTCACAAGGTCGTGAACCCACAATGAATAACCTGCGTGCATCTTGAGATCAAGGCAAAGCACCCAACATTTGATCAACTCGGATCTATCTATCCTTTAGCCCTTTATAAGCCTGACCACTTTCCATGTGGTGCTCGGTCGCGTTGCCTTGAAGGATAACAACCTTGCATCTTTTGTTTGAGGCTTTACGCCAACCGTTATATGGAAACATATCTATCCTATCTTTAACTCATCGCTGATGGGCCCCATGATCTGGAAAATAATATGCGTCAACACAACACAATGCCTCAATGGTTATATTGATTGCATCTCATGATTAAGGAATCACACCTGCCAGGATTAAGATGAACTTGATCGATGCTTAGTCTTCTTGCAACTTGGCCACTTTCCATGTGGCACATAGTCATGAACCCACAAAGGTAAAACATCGTGCATCTTGTGTTATCGGGAAAGTGTCAACCATTGGATTAAAATGGATCTAACGATGTAAGATCTTTGTCGCTAACTGTTGAAGGATGGACGCTTAGCATCACGACGTGATTCCTTGATGATTAAACTAGCCACATCTCACGTTTGAGGGATAATGCCTATCGTCGAATCAAAAGGAGTCTGCATGATACTTAGGAGAAGGTAAAATATTGTGGGACTTAGGACTTTCACAAATATTTAATGAAAACCCCGCTTGGACAAAGAACTTAGGAGATGAGATGGTCCTGCCGCCGACGACTTAAACACCTGAGACTTTAAGTGATCAAAAAGTAACTCAAAATCATAACATACTTTTAAGGGTTTAGGGTTTCTCACATGAAATGAACCAAGGGTTAAGAACAAATCCATTAGGGTTTAAAGAACGAGTGCATAGGCATTGTAGAAATGAAGCAAGACTTAGAGCCATGGGAAGAAATTTGAGAGTACTAACACATAGCTCACTCAAATCATTATACGAACCTATGTAAGATGACATAGATCAACTACAGACATCAATAAAACTCTTTGTCTCTTCACAACATGTGATATTTAATATAGTAGCCACATCATAGAAATCATCACACTGAACATCTTAGGAACACTTCCACCAACAAAAGGAATATGTTGAAATCAATGAAAAAAAATTAATGCCCGCACATATATGCACAATCCCAACAATATCTCAACACAAGATGCAAATTATTTATCTAAGAATTAGTTTTTCTAAAAGGGTTTTCACAAGAATATATGTTTGTCGCTTCTCTTTTTGGTGGCTTTATAAACATGGGTTTGGTAATGATTAAGGTAATACTAATTTATGAGTTTGTTGATGATTTCTAATTGAAATTTGATGTAGGTAATTATTTTCATTTTAGACAAAATTGCAATGTAAACAAATACTTGATTAAATGAAATGGATTTCAACAAGAAATGTAAATAAAAAAATAAATTCAAAAAATAATGAACATACACTCAATTTTAAACAAGAAAAGGAAGAATTTTGTGCACTTGGTATAGTTGAGTTGAATTGGTGGGTGTTGGAGCGCATCCACAAGCTTCATCAATTGAGATTTTCCAATAGGGTCAATTCTAATGCCTATAATTGCCCACAAGATCACCAACACGAAAGTGACAAAATAATTGCCACCTCGAGCTTACATACTTTTTTTTTCTAAAAATATCAGTTCAATAAGGGTTCACTTGAAGGGGGTGTTTAAGAAAAACCCTCAAAATATTATAAATATCACCATTGAATCAGTTATCAGCTAGTCTAATTATTTTCTTCAATTAAATATAGAATAACATTAAGCATTAACACATTCAGATAACACAAGATAGAACACAACAATTTTGGTTACGGGGAAACCAAATAGGTAAAACCACGGTGGGAATTAGCACCCACAAAGAACTGTACTTGAGTATAATTATCCCTGTTAGGAGATCTTGCAACCCTATTAGGAGTTGTTCTTTACAATGCAATAAGTACAGTGAGCTGGTCAAGGGTCTAACCTTGTTAGGAGTCTTTTATAAATAACCCCGTTAGGGGTGAGGACTCGCTGTCCAAAAAGCTCACTACTAAAATGATGAAGGTTGCAACCTTCAGTAAAATAGATATGCACTATATCTGATAAATGAACTATTTGAGTAGACCTGCTATCTTGATCAGTTCTAGTGTGTTGTATACTTCCTCTTCTTCTTCACATAGATCTTTTCTTGATGAATGAAATGTCTTTACTGTCCCAAAACAACGGACATTTTGTTCTATACTTTTTCTATCTCTTTGCTTATCATTCACACTTAGCGTTCACCAAATGAACTACTATAAGTATCTTTCCAAAAGATGTGATCTTCATCGACTTTAGAAGTCCCTTCAATACTTCTTTTGTCGGCCATATCAAGCACGCAACCTGATTAGAATCATGCAACCCAAATTGAGTAGACGCGACGCATCATAAAGTTGGCTCCACCAAATTAACTTCAACTTCACTATTCTGATAGAACACATTTGGTGCCTTTAGATAATTATCTTTAACTCATAACTAAACATGAATAAAAATGCGCATATCCCAAAGATAGGCGCAACTCAAGAAATAATGTAATTACGTCGGCTCTTTTCAGATAATCTTCAGTCACTGTAACTGCCATAACTGATTAACATAACTCAACATAAACTACATATCTAACTCAGCGTGAATGCACATAGCATCTAGAACATGTATACACCATGGAAATAAACACACATAGCTCCAAAACATCTGTAATGATAATTACATATATAAAACTGCTGTATATTATATGTTGTCATCAATGACAAACATACAATCAACTATTTGCATAGAGGCAAATCTCCAACAATCTCCCCCTTTGACATTGATGGCAACATATGATATCATCAACTCAAAGTGTCTTCCTTCTTTTTACAATCTTCTCAATATCCTCATCAAGGATTCCTCTTCACTGTTGCTCTTCTGACTATATACTCCCCCAGAGTATATGCTCCCCCTTACTAATACTCCCCCTTTGACATAAATGGCAAAGGGTGCGAAACATTATTAAGCACAGGTACTACTCCAGAAGTAGAGTAGTCAACCATTCATCACTCACCAAGGACTAATGTTCTTGCTGTAAGTTCTAATCAGACTTAGGAAAGGGAATTACTCCTAGCTTCTCCCTGAGATACTCAAAAGTATCTTTTGATAATGACTTTGTAAAATATCTGCTAATTGTTCTTTGGTTCTCACATAATCCAACTTTACTTCTTTGTCTGCAACTTTTTCTCTTAGAAAGTGGTATTTGATCTCAATGTGTTTTGTCTTTGCGTGCATCACAGGGTTCTTTGACATATTGATAGTACTAGTGTTAT
>MU225905.1:2251295-2261491 GCA_018584345.1 Thuja plicata
AACTTTACTTCTTTGTCTGCAACTTTTTCTCTTAGAAAGTGGTATTTGATCTCAATGTGTTTTGTCTTTGCGTGCATCACAGGGTTCTTTGACATATTGATAGTACTAGTGTTATCACAGTGAATAATAATAGGATAATCAATCTGAATACCAAAGTCTTTAATCATCTGTTTGATCCAAACCATCGTTGAACAATTCAATGTTGCTGCAACATACTCAGCTTCTACTGTTGACTGAGAGATATAATTCTGCATTTTACTTGTCCAAGTGACCAATCTATCTCGAAGAAATATTGCTCCTCCTGATGTACTCTTTCTGTCATCAACACAACCCACCCAATCAACATTAGTATACACATGAAGTTGTATGTTCTCTGAGTTAGGATACCATAAACCATAGTCTGTAGTCCCTTTTAAGTATCTAAATAATCTTTTTATTGCCATTAGGTGATTTTGCTTGGGTTCAGCTACAAATCTTCCAACAATGCCAACTGCATTAGAAATATCAGGTCTAGATTGAGTAAGATATATGAGTTTTCCAATCATAGACTTGTATAGAGTCTTGTCAACTGCTATGGAATCATCGTCTTTATAAAGCTTGCTTCCTGTTATCATGGGGGTGCTTACTGGTTTGCAATCTTCCATTTTGAAAGTCTTCAATATCTCCTTCACATACTTAGACTGATTTATGAATGTGCCTTTGTCTGTTTATTTTACATTTAATTTGATAAAATATTTGATAGGTCCAGTCATGCTCATTTCAAACTCACTTTTCATTTCTTTGGCAAATTCTGCACTAAGTTTTTCATTACCTCCAAAGATAATGTCATCAACAAAAATAGCAATGAGTAGTAATACTTCATCTGTCTCTCTTATGAATAAGTTACGGTCTATTGCTCCTTTTCTTCCTATCTTTGTTAAGTAACCATCAAGTCTCTCATACCAAGCTCTTGGGGCCTGTTTAAGTCCATAAAGTGCTTTCTTTAGTTTGCATACCATGTTTGGTTTATCTGAAAGTTTGAATCCTTCAGGCTGCTCTATGTAGACTTCTTCCTTCAAATCATCGTTCATAAAAGCTGATTTGACATCCATTTGATATACTTTGAAGTTCTTGAATGTTGCATAGGCCAAAAAAAACTTGATAGCTTCCAGTCTGCTCACAGGGGAAAATGTATTAGTGTAGTCTATTCCTTCTCTTTGTGCATATCCTTTACATACTAACCATGCTTTATTTCTTACCACTATGCCTTCTTCATTCATTTTGTTCCTAAATATCCACTTTGTTCCAATCACATTCTTGTCATGAGGTCTAGGGACCAGTTCCCATGTATCATTCTTGATTATTTGATCTAATTCTTCTTGCATAGCGCTTTTCCAATCTGAATCATTGCACGCATCTTCTACACTTAAGGGTTCAATTTGTGAAAGTAAGCATACCTATTCATCAACGGTTGAACCTTTTTCTCTGGATCTTGTCAAGACTTTAGCGCTCTGATCTCCAATGATGTCTTCCTTAGAGTGGTATATGGATGTGTATTTTTAATTTTTAGGAGTGACACTTTCATCTGTAATTTGTGATTCTTCTTCACTTGGTTTAGGATTGTTACATGAAACAACAATATAGTTAAACATTTCTTCAATAAATGTGTCCTTATTGATGGGTTTGGGCTCATCTTCAATCATGGGAGCACATTCATAATATCTTTCTTGAATCATAAACTTCTCATCAATCTTCACATGAATGCTTTCAATGATCTTCTTCAATCTTAGATTAAAACATCTATAGGCTTTGCTTTTAGTAGAGTAACCAAGAAAAATACCTTCGTCGCTTCTAGCATCAAACTTGCCAATGCTATAATCTCTTTTGATGTAGCACTTGCTTCCAAAGATTCTAAAGTATTTTATAGTAGGTACATTACCAAACCAAAGTTCATAAGGTGTTTTGTCTACGCCTGGTCTCAATTGTATTATATTGATAGTATCGACTGTTGTATTGACCACATCTCTCCAATAGGTATGGGCAACTTTTACTTCAATCATGATAGTGCGTGTTGTGTCAAGTATTATTATTTTCCTTCTTTTTGCAATCCCATTCTACTGAGGGTTTCTAGGTGCACTTAGCTATTTTTTGATTCCATGTTCTTCACAGTAATCGTAAAATTGGTCAGAGGTGAATTCTCCCCCTCTATCAGATCTTAGACATTTTATTTTCAATCTAGATTCATTCTCAACCTTAGCTTTGAATACTTTGAACTTCTCAAAAGCTTCAGATTTATTTTTTAAGAACGCAACTCACATCATCCTTGAGAAATCATCAACAAGCAAAATGAAGTACCTTTCTTCGTAGTATGATCTTGTTTGAGTAGGTCCACATAGGTCTGTATGTATCATATCTAATTTGTTTTTAGTAGAGTCTTGTTTACTCCTGAATGAGGTCCTCACATGCTTCCCCATCACACATTACCTGCACATAGTGTCAACTTATCTTGCAATACTTAGAAGGTCTCTTACTGCCTTTACATTACTTATCTTGAATATGTTTTCAAAATTGATATGACAAAGTCTCTTGTGCCATAACCAACTGTCATCCACTTTGGCAATAAAAGAACTTACTTCAGAGTTAAGCTGGAAAACATTACCTTTGGTCTTTGAACCTGATGCAATCATGCCTCCTTCTTTGTTGTTGATAATTCAACTGTTGTTCTTGAGTTCCAACTGATATCCTTTGTCTAGCAGTTGTCCAACACTTAGTAAGTTATGATGCAAACCATCAACATAAAGAACATCATCTGTCTTGTTCTTTGCATCTAAGGTGATAGATCCTCTACCTATGATAGGTTTGGGAGTGTTATCTCCAAATCTAACCATGCCACCTTTGTACTTGTCTAGATGTACAAATCTATCTTTGTCTCCTGTCATGTAGTGTGAACATCCACTGTCAATGATCCAGTCAGTTCTGATGTCAGCTTTGGAAACTAATGCTAAATCTTGTGCTTTTTCTTCATCTTCTTTGTCCATTTCTTCAAGCATCTTCTCAATGTCTTTAATGGCAACAAATCCAATTTCATCTTCTCCTGAATCATCATCAGTTACACCATCTTTAGCATAATAGCATTCCTTAGTGTACTTGGGCTTATAATCTGATCTGAAATTCTTGACTCTTGTAGGACACTTGGATGCAAAGTGACCAACTTTGTTGCATGAGAAACATTTGAATGGTAGTTGTCCTTCATATTTCCCTTTACCTTTCCTTTCTTTCTTGGCAATCATAGCAATGTTTTCTTCTAGTTATGTATCCACTTCTTCATTATTACTGGAGTTGCTTAAAGATTCCTTACTGTGGACTGAGGCTTTGAAAGCTGTCTCACTTTTAGGCTCTATTTTCAATCTTGATATCTCAAATGCATATATTTTGCTTATCAAGGTTTCTCTTTTGAAGTCCTTTGAGAATTGCATAGTTTCATCCAAGATGTTAATCTTGCTCTCATAGTCTGATGTCAATGTGGTCATTAGTTTGTTCATTATATCATCCTTTGAAATTTCTCCATCATTGTTCCTACTACCTGATACTGCTTCATTAATCCTCTGATTGTAAGCTCTGATGTTTTCTTCAGGTAGCGTCTCTAAATTATTGTATCTTTTCTTCCATATTTTTCTGCGTGCATTCTTTTCTTGGATATCTCCTTCAAACATATCTTCTAAGTATTTCCAAATAGAGTATGCTTTATCTGCCTTCTTGATCTCAGAAAATTCACTGTCGGATAGGGCACTGATTAGGGCTTCTTTGGCAATTGCATTTTGAGTGAACACTTCCTTTTGTTTAATTGTAGAGTCTTCTTCTGCAAGGTCTTTTAAGGTGGGAACATCAATTGCATGAGTGGCAATCTCATAGATCTCAAATCCAATGCATTGAAGATGTGTTATCATTTTGTTCTTCCAGTCAAGATAGTTTTCTCCGTCAAACTTAGGACTCTCTTTCCTGAAGTATGCCATCTGATCTACCTTAAGTTGTTAGGCTTTCTCTCCAAGGCACTTGGCTCTTATACCAATTGTTAGAATAGTCCCAAGGGATAGCTGAGAGGGGGTGGGGGGGTGAATCAGTTATCAGCTAGTTTAATTCTTTTCTTCAATTAAATACAAAATAACATTAAGCATTAACACATTCAAATAACACAAGATAGAACACAACAATTTTGGTTACAGGGAAACCAAATAGGTAAAAACCCCGGTGGGAATTAGCACCCACAAAGAACTGTACTTGAGTATAATTATCCCTGTTAGGAGATCTTGCAATCTTGTTAGGAGTTTTTATTTACAATGCAATAAGTACAGTGACCTGGTTAAGGGTTTGACCCTGTTAGGAGTCTTTTACAAATAATCATGTTAGGGGTGAGGACTCACTGTCCAAAATGCTCACTGCTAAAATGATGAAGGCTACAACCTTCACTAAAACAGATATGCACTATATCTGATAAATGAACTATTTGAGTAGACCTGCTATCTTGATTAGTTCCAGTGTGTTGTATATTCCACTTCTTCTTCACATAGATCTTTTCTTGATGAATGAAATGTCTTTACTGTCCCAAAACAACAGACATTCTGTTATGTAATTTTTCTATCTCTTTGCTATCATTCACACTTAGCCTTCACCTAATGAACTACTATAAGTATCTTTCCAAAAAATGTGATCTTCGTCAGCTTGAGGAGTCCCTTCAATACTTCTTTTGTCAGCCATATCAAGCACACAAACTAATTAGAATCATGCAACCCAAACTGAGTAGACGCGACACATCATAAATTCGGCTCCACCAAATTAACTTCAACTTCACTATTCTGATAGAACACATTTGGCACCTTTAGATAATTATCTTTAACTCATAACTAAACATGAATACAAACATGCATATCCAAAAGATAGGCACAACTCAATAAATAATGTAATTACGTCAGCTCTTCACAGATACTCTTCAGTCATTGTAACTGTCATAACTGATTAACATAACTCAACGAAAACTGCATATCTGACTCAATGTGAATGCACATAGCATCTAGAACATGTATACACCATGGAAATAAACACGCATAGCTCCAAAACATATGTACTGATAATTGCATATAGAACACCGCTGTATATTATATGTTGTCATCAATGATAAACATACAATCAACTATTTGTACAGAGGCAAATCTCCAACAATCATATGTTTGTTCGAACAAGGGTTCATCCTTTTGGGTCAACACAACCATAATATTGTGTTAACTACCATAGACATAAATTATGTAATCTTTTGAAAAGTCTAGGTAAACTAGGACATACACAGACAATATGGATTCCTTAATCTTTTCAAAAGAAGCAATAAACATACACTCAATTTTGAACAAGAAAAGGAAGAATTTTGTACACTTGGTATAGTTGAGTTGAACTAGTGGGTGTTGGATTGCATCCACAAGATTCATCAATTAAAATTTTCCAACAGGGTTCATTCTAATGCCCATAATTTCCAACAAGAAAGTGACAAAATAATTGTCACCTCGGGCTTATATACTTTTTTCTAAAAAAATTAGTTCAATAAGGGTTCGCTTGAAGGGGTCTTCAAGAAAATCCCTTAGAATATTATGAAGACGACCATTGACAATGCCTTCATTTGAAGGCCTATGTAGTCATATGTTTATTCAAACAAGGGTGTTCAAACGAAGGGTATTGTGGGTGTAATTAAATATTCACTTTACTTAAGCTTACTTAGGATAAAGCATTGCATAGTAGTTTGCATATGAGACAAATAGGAGTTTGCACCTATTTTAGCACATGGTGTAGGAGAAATTCCACTTTATGTGGTGATAGTTGTTATCATATTCCACTTTATGTGTGAGATCCACCTTTAGTGCACATACCTGATTATCATCCTCCGCATGTTGCACATACTTCATTGCATAATGGAGGATGATCCACTTGTGGTGGACATGTGATTCCACCTTGTGTAGGTGATAACTTATCTTCTCCTTATCATTGTCTCTTATTGACTTTCCTATATAAGTATACACTTCTACATTGTATCTATCTCTAATATCTCCTATTTTCATATTGCATCATTAATGAGAATACAATTTACTCTTGTTCATATCATCTCTCTTTTCTTAGTGCTATTATTTGACCTTTATATCCTTGGTTAATTGGTATTTGCAAATTATTACATGGTATCAGAGATCTCAAGGTGCGAAGACTTCTTCTCAAGAGTAGAAAATTTGGCTTGATTTAATTATGGGTACAAAATAAGGCTAGTTGGGCATCATCATTGCAATTTGGGGTTTTGTATTTTGTGGCTTTCTATTGTAAGTCAAAATTGGAGCTTTCTTGTGCAAATAAGAGGCTAACATCACATTTAGAAGGTCCAAAAAACCCCATATTGACTTTTGATTTGTCCAAATCGGATACCTAAAGCCAAATCTAGAGCAATTTGAAGTTTGCAACCGCGACGATGATTCTTAAAAAATAACTGCAGAGGCGATTTTCAAACAATGATATATCAATCATTCAGACTCCTTTTTAGAGCATTTTTTTGATTTGGGGTAGAATTTCATGCTCTACGCAATGTTGTAGGTGGTTTTTGTTCTCTATGCCTGAATTTTTCAGAAAATTACAGAATCTAATATTTGCAATTTCTAAGGCTTCATATAGACTCCTTTTCAGGTGCAATTTTTTTGAAAGTGCATTTTTTTTTTGTATTTTACAGTGATACTATCATATTATAGTGTCTGTGATCATGAATTTTACTTTCAGAATTTGGCTTAGTTTTGCAATTGTAATGCATAGACCTTAGTTTGGTTTTTACATAGTGATCTAAGTCTATTATAGTCTGATTGTGGGGTGTAATCAATTATTGATCTCAATTTGTAATGTGAGAAGTGTATCATTGATGTAATTATGGGTTATAAAATACATCACACGCTAATACTTTTGACTAAGGATAATTATTAGTCATGGGAAAAAGGAATCATCATAGATTGTAGATGGTTTAATATCTTGCCTCATCTTTATGGACTCATTCCTAAGCCAAAGTCACAGTATGTTTGGGGAGAAAAGAATGCTCATATTGTAAATTTGATTTTTAGTAGCATCAATTTGTGTCTCTTCCATAACATCTACCCCAAATTTAGAGGTATTCAGTGCCCATGCATAATTTGGACACTCATTTGGGAGAGTTTTAGAGATCCATATGTTCCTCCTTTTCCAGATGATCCTTCTTCATCTTGTCTAATTTTGCTTGATGATGCAGATAATATTCTCTATGATGATGATACCTTAGAGGAGATTGAAGAATTTGCAACACTTGAGAGTTATGATGATCTAGAAACTCCAGTTGCAGCTTCTTCTCCAAATAAGATCACATATTCATCTCTTGTTGGTGATTCTAGTGAATCATTACAAGAGATATCTATTTGTCTTCCAAATATTGTACAAGGGGATGACTACTTGACATACATTACAGGTTTGTTTGTGGAGTCCCACATTGTAGATTTGGAGGACACACTTGAAGAAGTTTATCTACTCTTTGATGACAACTTCATCACAATTGGAGTTGGAGATACTTCTTCACTTTATTTGGAGATTGACATTCTTGATTCTTCTTCTTCACTTGGTTTTTCACATTTCATGGTTAAACTTGATCATGTGATGGATTCCTTGAGCTTGGAGATACCTATTTAGTCTTAAGAGATGCATACTTGGAGACTTCCTTCCTCCTTCTTCCATTTTGACATGGATTGGCTTCTTCATCATATGATGTATTTTACTTGTAGGCATTGGATTATCTTTTGTTTGCAGGTACACTTTATCAGAATTGGAGCTTCTTCATTATGGGGGATATTATGTCTCTTTATTTCATTCCTATGGGGGGACAATTTCTTGTATATACATGATGTATGCTATACTGGGGGGGTCTTGAGTCCTCCATCCATCCATGCATATTGTGTATTTTCATCTCTCTTTTTGGAGGGGAGTTTTGTTCCATGAGGTTTTCTTCCTTTATCCACTTTATGAGAGATTTCTTGCATTACATTTGCATTGTACATGGGTACCTAACATGGCCTAGTAGTTGGGACCCATCTTGCATTGTGAGTTTAAGTGCATTCTCCTGAGTTTCATTTAAAGGGAAGGGGGTGTTGGTGTAACTAAATATTCACTAATTTTATTTTTCTTAAGCTTACTTAGGATAATGCATTGCATAGTAGTTTACCTACAAGACACCTAGGAGTTTGTATCTATTTTAGCACATGGTGTAGGAGAAATTCAACTTTAGGTGGTGATCCTTGTTATCACATTCCACTTTATGTGTGATATCCAACTTTAGTGCTCATATCACATTATCATCCTCCACATGTTGCACATACTTCATTGCATAATGGAGGATGATCCACCTTTGGTGGACATGTGATTCCACCTTGTGTAGGTGATAACTTATCTTCTCTTTATCATTGTCTCTTATTGCCTTGCCTATATATGCAAACACTTCTACATTGTATCTATCTCCAATGTCTCTTATTTTCATATTGCATCATTAACGAGAACACAATTTATTCTTGTTCATATCATCTCTCTTGTCTTTGCGATATTCTTTGACATCTAGATCCTTGGTTCATTGCTATTTGCAAATTCTTACATGTATCCCCATGTTTATTTGAACACACTTGTTTGAATGAAGGCCTTTGCCAATATTTTTTTGGCAAGTTCATTTTTCCTTCATGGGTGAAAATGTAACCCACTATTGTGGGATCACCCATATAAGGGCCTATGGTAGCCCTTATTAGAAATTTCATCTTATGTGAATGTAATGGTAGATGAGAAATTACATTAGTATATTAAATCCCATATATTTCTCAAAAACTTAAGTGTAGACTACAATGTATCATTATGAGGCTCTTCTTCCAAATGATTTTCTTGCTTATGTTGGGGGAAGAAATTAGTATGAATTTATATTTTTTTATTAAGGGCAAAAAAATTGTTTCTCCATTATTAAACCCTTTAGTGACAAGACTAGTTATTCAATGAAAGTAACAATATATATTGGCATGAAAATGTGTGGGTAGAATGTGAAAAGTATCCCATGATTGAATATGTGACACAATGAATGAATTAGCTCCTATAAAAGGAAGGGGTCATGTAAATTTTGAAAATTCATTGAACTTTAGGCTTAACACACGTCATTAGAAGCCTCATAAGTTTGATGAGCATAGTTCACATTAGATTTGGGCTTTTGTTTATATTAATACACATCACATTCTAATAAGTAATATTAACCTAAATAATGCAACTATTGCTTATGAGCATACCCATGTCATACAATTTAGTCATAAAAAGTCATTTAATCACATTAATTAGGAAGGATCGTATCATCATAAAGAAACATTGCCCTTAAAAGTTACAAGTTGACATGTATTCCTCTCCTATTGATTTTAAATCAATCATATTGAGCACAAGTCACACATTTCATTTTCACGGAGATGGAGCGAAGTAGTAGAGGGCCCGTTTGTTTCGCGAAATTGACCGAGAATTGGCATTTCCAAATTCCCAAAATGTTCAATTCCCTGTTTGGTTCCAAAATTAAAGATTGGAATAGGGTTATGCGAATTCTAATTTTGGTTCATTTTGAGCATTCCATAGTTCCCCCTTCAAACCTGAAATTGGAATTGGAATTAAGAGTATAATTTTGGGAAGGAAAATGCATTCTCATTTTTGTGTCAATAATGTATATTATATTGCTACAAGAATATATGTGTGTGTGTGTGTGTGTGTGTGTACATGTGTGTATATATACATGTGTGTGTATATACATACAAGTGTATATATAGTATATATACATATATGCATATACACTCATGTACACACACACACATATATACACACATATGTATATACACTATGTGTATATACACTATGTGTATATACATATGTGTGTGTATGTGTATGTATATGTCTGTATATGTGTATATATACACAAATGTGTGTATGTGTATATATACACACATGTGTGTATGTGTATATATACACACATGTGTGTATGTGTATATATACACACATGTGTGTGTATGTGTATACATACATGTATATATATATATGTGTGTGTGTGTGTACACACACATGTGTATATGTATATATACATGTGTTTATATATATATGTGTGTGTGTGTGTACATATATGT
>MU225905.1:2272419-2282672 GCA_018584345.1 Thuja plicata
TTCAGTATATTTCCAAGATTCACACTTAGGAGGCATTGAGAAGAGTTAATGTTTTCTAAACTTGATGGTCGCTAACTTGCTAGCAGCTGCAATAAGACAAAATAATGGACAAAATTACAAATTTGTGTGTTGCATTTTAGAAAATAAAAAAATAGCAAACCCTATGTTTTTGCTAAAAAAAAATTGTAAAAGCATTTGCATTTTTTCCTTCAAAAAATAATTCTCTCATTGCGAACAATCTACTTCTCTCATTGCGAACAATCTACTTCTCTCAACTCATTCGGAAAGTTAAACTTCAAAAATAATTTTAAAAAAATTGGAAAATCCATAAACATACAACAAAAAACCAACAAAATTTTCAAAATGTAACACTTACCTCTTTCAAATGCGTTGAGAAGTCTTGGAACAACTGCTATGGACTCCTTGATACTCTCAATGCAAACGTATGTCTCCCCGAAGTGATCTTGTGCACTCCTTGATGCTCTTCTTCCTTGCTGGTTTCAGACCCTTGGCCTCTTATTTTTCTTCCCCCCTCTCACTTTTCCTCTCTTTTCTCCCAACAAGCAAAACGAAATGCCTTTTAGGGCAAATTAGAAGACACTTGTAAAAAAAAAAAAGAAAAATCTTGTGCTTTTATGTTTTTTTTAAGTCATGGCATGCTGACTGCCGTGGCCGGGTCATAGACCACGGACTCGGCGAGTCATGACATGACTCGTCGAGTCATGAAAATGGGTCATGAAAACCCGGCAGCAATGACTCGACCCGTGAGTCATCACTACTCGCGTGACTCGCGGTGAGTCATGGAACACTGGTTTGAACTCCCTTGGAAAAGCAACATTTTAATGTTTTTGCGTACAAATCGAATGGAACCCAAAATAAAATAAAATAAAAAAACATGCAATTTTAAAACCTTTTTCCGTTGGGGAACGCCCAAATTTCCCCGGAATGATTGAGGGACGCCTGTGTGTCCCCCCCGTCATTTCGGGAACAAGGGGGTTTTAGGGTCTGGGACGCGTCCCTTGGTTTCACTGATAAAAACGTGCTTAGATCTTTACAACAGTTTCATAATCTTAACAATAATAAAATAAATAACATGCATATCACAACATAGTAATTTATGTGGGGAAAACCCTTTCGGGAGAAAAACCCCACACTCCAAAAGTCGCCCAATATATTATTCAGAAATCAACAACAAATTACAACATACTTGTAGAGTAAGCTTCTCTTAGGAGTATCACCAACAAGAGATCCAAAGGTAACTAAATAGCTATAAGACTCTTACACATATCCTCCATCTCACAAACCTAATATATAGGAGATACAATACATGAAACTATTAAACAATATCACAAAACCATGGGCTAAAACCACTTATAAAGCGGTACCCATCTTATCTCCATTCAAAGATGTCCTATGATGTGTCAAAAAACACACCAACATGTGTAACTTCCTTTCACAACTCATTTATGTGTTCAACACGTTTTTACATTTCTTGTTTCAAGGGACCCAACTTCTGGAGGCCATAACTTGAACCGGGCATTCGATTGACAAACCCTTTGAAGCACCATAAATCTTGTTAGGTGCTCTATCACCTAGTAACCTGCTATGCCGGCTACGAACGTTTTTAGGCCGTTTGGGAGCCTCTAAAGCCTTCAAAATCCAATTCATAAAATTTCTTTGGCAACTTAAAAAATGGAAACTTTAATATCTTATAAACTAGACATGATCTTGCAACGAAAATTTATCAGCACACTTATCTAGCGTATCTGGAGCTTTCACGAAAGTTATGGCAAAATCTCTACTCAAATGAAAACTTACTATAAATAGTAACTAAATGTAAATGCAAGGTTCAGACACATTTTCTTAACAATCTCCCACTTGTGGAACACCTTGCAAGAGCAAAGGGAGTATTTACACCATAGTTCAATTGCTAGGGGCGAATGATGCTCATAGACTTCGGACACCATCTGAACTTCTTTGTGCTCACAACCTTAGTTAATGAAAATACAACATTCATCAAAGTCTACGTTAACTAGCTTCACCTTGCCATCCTCGACCATATCTTTGACAAAATGATATTGAACATCAATGTGCTTGGTCCTGGCATGAAATGTCGGGTTCTTAGCTAGGCAGATGACACTCTGATTGTGACTACTGTAATGCCCCCTTCTCTGCATTAGGCCTTTATGACGCCTGATTAGTCTATCTTCCCATCCGGGTAGACTAATGGCTTCTTCTAGAGGATGCCAGCTAGTCACAGGCTATAGTTGGGCGACATTTAAATATTTGGACCTTTTTTCCATAGTGGCATCACTTTAGTTTATAAAGTGAGTTTATAAAGTCACTTTATATTAAAAAGTAACTTAAGTGACTTAAGTGAGAGCACTTTATCCCACATTGCTTAGTTTTCAGTGTTTTCCCTCATATTGAGGTTATATAAGCAAACGACTCTCCTTGGGAAAAGCACCATGAATATTATAAACAAAAAGGAAAACAAATATCTGGTTACTTTGTGACTGGTTATATTTTCTTAAGGACGGAATCCCTTGAGGAAAGATTGAGGAGTTGGACGTAGCCCCAACATCTCAACAGTGGTGGAATCATTCAGATTTGATTTGCAGAACTTAATGCATTGGTCAGGCAAAACACTTCATATTCAACATTCTTCATATTAATCAACAAAGAGGGAAAACTTGCATTGATAAGTCTAGTTCGAACCATGGCTCTTACGTTATGAGAAATCCAGCAATGGTGATGTGAGAAATTTATTGATTGGTTGTTTGTAATGTCTTGGTACTGTGCATCTTACCTGGCTTATTATTTAATGTGAGGAGGGTGGTAAAAGAATGTATTAAAATCTTGGATACTCAATCTTCTGGTGGCTGCCGTGAAGAGTTTAGGACGCTGCTCATCCTTTTGCATCCATTCCGCATTGGTGGATATTGACTTTCTGGAACTTACTCAGTATTGCTAGACGTATGGTAAAAAGGATTTGGTATTGCGAGTTCTAACTAGGGAATCGACTTGCACCTTCCCTGTATTTAAGGGATATTCATATTACAGTGGTAGTGTATCCCGTGCGTTCTGGGAAGAGTCTACTGTGCATGGTAATCTACATACGGTCTGGTGGAGTGAGCTACGGTTGAAGCTGTTTGCTGTTTGTCAGCAAGGTCGGGCCAATAAATGATACGCGGGCAGTGTTGGTGTTTCGCGTGAGACTAGCCACAGGTCGTGAGCTCAGTGTTGAAGCTGTCCGGTGAACTTGCTGGACGCCACGAGTTGGTAGTGGCTTAGAGTGTATAGAAGCTGACACGGGCGGTTATGGGTGGGAACTGCTACGACAGTCCTTCAACTGTTTGTGGACTTCATACAGTGTAAGGAGGAGGCTTGCGTAAAGTAAGGGAGCACCCCGAGTTGAATCTTGGACTCGCGTGAGTAGGAGAAGTGAGTTCAGCAGTCCCAAAACACTGAGATTTAATGTGTAGCCACCATACGCTGAGTGCTGGGATCAAGTACGCCTGGTTGGAGGTCACCTGTAAGTGGTGATTGCTATTCTTGCATGAAATTATATTGTATTAAGTTTTACTGTTACAACTGGTGAATGAATTGGTTTGAGAATTATACTGGAAAGGTTTCATTTGGGATTGTCAATATTGTTGTTGCACTTAAGTGGTTGAAAAATATATTTGTTTCATTCTGATTGGTAAATCAAAACTTCCTCACACCAAACCATTTCGAAAAGCAAACATAGGCAGCCCTTGAGATTAAATATTTTATAAAGATTCAGGTTGCAACTAGTGCTGGATATACATAGTATCTACTTCAGATCATTACAGTGGTATCAAAGCTTTTGATCTTGCCATCCTAGTGGGTTGATTTTCAGATATTTAGTTGGTTCAGCAGTAGCAATGTTGAGCAGGTATGCATAGCAGACACAAATCATACGACGTTAGACATAACAGAGCTGAACATGAATAGACAGACTCTTCCGTACAGGTTGATATAGAAAACAGTCATACAAAGGACGAGGAGATTGTTTTTGAAAAGGATATACGAGGTACAACTATGGTTGAGGAAACAGAGAGAGGCTATGGAAACATCGAGGGCCATACGAGACGGACATGATCACATTGCTGATGTATTACAACAGCTTATAGGGGTTATCCATCAATTGACAGTGGTACCCAGGAGGCACCAGAGCCATCACAGTGGTGGAGGCAGTGTAGCAGGATCGCCTACGGCAACTAGAGGCCCCACTCATACTTCATATAAACCCCTTTTGCCTACCTTCATAGAGAATGATGCAGGGGAAGAAGTAGCACAACCTGAGGCAGCAAACATTCTTCCAGAGAATGTGATGATGATGCATGATGAATGTGATAAGCTTCCAGGTCATGTAAAAGCTGATTTGTCCTTTATTCAGTATATGGCTCAGAGGAGAGAATTTGGCAGGGCTCAGCAGAATAGGAGACCCAAGGGTCCGAATAGGGACCTAAAGCATGCAATGAATACAGGTCTACACTGTTGTGTAGATGGTCTACACACTCACTATAGGTCAGTTGGGTGTGCAGGGGGAGTTTAGGGAGTATTTACACCATAGTTCAATTGCTAGGGGCGAATGAGGCTCATAGACTTCGAACACCATCTGAACTTCTTTGTGCTCACAACCTTAGTTAATGAAAATACAACATTCATCAAAGTTTCTACGTTAACTAGCTTCACCTTGCCATCCTCGACCATATCTTTGACAAAATGATATTGAACATCAATGTGCTTGGTCCTGGCATGAAATGTCGGGTTCTTAGCTAGGTAGATGGCACTCTGATTGTCACTGCTGTAATGTTCCCTTCTCTGCATGAGGCCTTTATGGCGCCTAATTAGTCTATCTTCCCATCCGGGTAGACTAATGGCTTCTTCTGGCGAATGCCAGCCAGTCACAAGCTACAGTTGGGCGACATTTAAATATTTGGACCCTTTTTCATTGTGGAATCACTTTATTTTATAAAGTCACTTTATGACCTAAAGAAGTGAGTTTATAAAGTCACTTTATGACTTAAAGTCACTTTATATTAAAAAGTAACTTGAGTGACTTAAGTGATAGCACTTTATCCCACATTGCTTAGTTTTCAGTGTTTTCCCTCATATCGAGGTTATATAAGCAAACGACTCTCCTTGGGAAAAGCACCATGAATATTATAAACAAAAAGGAAAACAAATTTCTGGTTACTTTGTGAATGGTTATATTTTCTTAAGGACGAAAATCCTTGAGGAAAGATTGAGGAGTTGGACGTAGCCCCAACATCTCAACAATGGTGGAATAATTCAGATTTGATTTGCAGAACTTAATGCATTGGTAAGGAAAAACACTTCATATTCAACATTCTTCATATTAATCAACAAAGAGGGAAAACTTGCATTGATAAGTCGAACCATGGCTCTTACGTTATGAGAAATCCAGCAATGGTGATGGGAGAAATTTATTGGTTGGTTGTTTGTAATGTCTTGGTACTGTGCATCTTACCTGGCTTATTATTTAACGTGAGGAGGGTGGTAAAAGAATGTATTAAAATCGTGGATACTCAATCTTCTGGTGGCTATAGTGAAGAGTTTAGGACGCTGCTCATCCTGTTTGCATCCATTCCGCATTGGTGGATATTTACTTTCTGGAACTTACTCAGTATTGCTAGACGTATGGTAAAAAGGATTTGGTATTGCGAGTTCTAACTTGGGAATCGATTGCACCTTCCCTGTGTTTAAGGGATATTCATATTATAGTGGTAGTGTACCCCATGCGTTCTGGGAAGAGTTTGCTGTGTGTGGTAATCTACATACGATCTGGTGGAGTGAGCTATGGTTGGAGCCGTTTGCTGTTTGTCAGCAAGGTCGGGCTAGTAAATGATACGTGGGTAGTGTTGGTGTTTCATGTGAGACTAGCCACAGGTCGTGAGCTCAGTGTTGAAGCTGTCGGGTGAACTTGCTGGATGCCACGAGTTGGTAGTGGCGTTCAGTGTATATAAGCTGACACAGGTCGGTTATGGGTGGGAATTGCTACGACAGTCCTTCAACAGTTTGTGGAATTCATACAGTGTAAGGAGGAGGCTCGCGTGAAGTAAGGGAGCACCCCGTGTTGAATCTTGGATTCCCGTGAGTAGGAGAAGCGAGTTCAACAGTCCCAAAACACTGAGATTTAATGTGTAGCCACCATACGTTGAGTGCTGGGATCAAGTACGCCTGGCTAGAGGTCACCTGTAAGTGGTGATTGCTATTCTTGCATGAAATTATATTGTAAGAAGTTTTACTGTTATAGCTGGTGAATGAATTGGTTTGAGAATTATACTGGAAAGTTTTCATTTGGGATTGTCAATGAATTATCAATATTGTTGTTGCACTTAAGTGGTTGAAAAATATATTTTTTTCATTCTGATTGGTAAATCAAAACTTCCTCACACCAAACCATTTCAAAAAGAAAACACAGGCAGCCCTTGAGATTAAATATTTTATAAAGATTCAAGTTGCAACTAGTGCATGATATACACAGTATGTACTTCAGATCATTAAAGTGGTATCAAAGCTTTTGATCTTGCCATCCTAGTGGGTTAATTTTCAGATTTTTAGTTGGTTCATCAGTAGCAATGTTGAGTAGGTATGCATAGCAGGCACAAATCATACGGCTTTAGACAGAACAGAGCTGAACATGAACATACAGAGTCTTCCGTACAGGTTGATATAGAAAACAGTCATACAAAGGACGAGGAGATTGTTTTTGAATAGGATACACAAGGTACAACTATGGCTGAGGAGACAAAGAGAGGCCAGGGAAACATTGAGGGCCATACGAGACGGACATGATCACATTGCTGATGTATTACAACAGCTTACAGGGGTTATCCAGCAATTGACAATGGCACCCAGGTGGCCCCAGAGCCATCACAGTGGTTGAGGCAGTGTAGCAAGATCGGCTAGGGCAACTAGAGGCCCCACTCGTACTTCAGATAGACCCCTTTTGCCTACCTTCATAGAGAATGATGCAGGGGAAGAAGTAGCACAACCTGAGGCAGCAGACATTCTTCAAGAGAATGTGATGACCTTGCATGATGAATGTGATATGCTTCCAGGTCATGTAAAAGCTGATTTGTCCTTTAATCAGTATATGGCTCGGAAGAGAGAATTTGGCAGGGCTTAGCAGGATAGGAGACCCAGGGGTCTGAACAGGGACCTAAAGCATGCAATGGATACAGGTCTACACTATTGTGTAGATGGTCTACACACTCAGTACAAGTCAGTTGGGTGTGCAGGGGGAGTTCAGGGAGTATTTACACCATAGTTCAATTGCTAGGGGCGAATGAGGCTCATAGATTTTGAACACCATCTGAACTTATTTGTGCTCACAACCTTAGTTAATGAAAATACAACATTCATCAAAGTCTCTACGTTAACTAGCTTCACCTTGCCATCCTTGACCATATCTTTGACAAAATGATATTGAACATCAATGTGCTTGGTCCTGGCATGAAATGTTGGGTTCTTAGCTAGTTAAATGGCACTCTGATTGTCACTACTGTAATTACCCCTTCTCTGCATTAGGCCTTTATGGCACCTGATTAGTCTATCTTCCCATCTGGGTAGACTATTGGCTTCTTCTGGAGGTTGCCAGCTAGTCACAGGCTACAATTGGGCGTCATTTAAATATTTGGACCCTTTTCCATAGTGGAATCACTTTATTTTATAAAGTGAGTTTATAAAGTCACTTTATGACTTAAAGAAGTGAGTTTATAAAGTCACTTTATGACTTGAAGTCACTTTATATTAAAAAGTAACTTAAGTGACTTAAGTGAGAGCACTTTATCCCACATTGCTTAGTTTTCAGTGTTTTCCCTCATATCGAGGTTATATAAGCAAACGATTCTCCTTGGGAAAAGCACCATGAATATTATAAACAAAAAGGAAAACAAATTTATGGTTACTTTGTGACCGGTTATATTTTCTTAAGGACGGAAACCCTTGAGGAAAGATTGAGGAGTTGGACGTAGCCCCAACATCTCAACAGTGGTGGAATCATTCAGATTTGATTTGCAGAACTTAATGCATTGGTAAGGCAAAACACTTCATATTCAACATTCTTCATATTAATCAACAAAGAGGGCAAACTTGCATTGATAAGTCCAGTTCAAACCATGTCTCTTACGTTATGAGAAATCCAACAATGGTGATGGGAGAAATTTATTGATTGGTTGTTTGTAATGTCTTGGTACTGTGCATCTTACCTGGCTTATTATTTAACGTGAGCAGGGTGGTAAAAGAATGTATTAAAATCGTGGATACTCAATCTTCTGGTGGCTGCCGTGAAGAGTTTAGGACGTTGCTCATCCTGTTTGCATCCATTCCGCATTGGTGGATATTGACTTTCTGGAACTTGCTCAGTATTGCCAGACATATGGTAAAAAGGATTTGGTATTGCGAGTTCTAACTAGGGAATCGACTTGCACATTCCCTGTGTTTAAGGGATATTCATATTATAGTGGTAGTGTACCCCGTGCGTTCTGGGAAGAGTCTGCTGTGCATGGTAATCTACATACGGTCTAGTGGAGTGAGCTACGGTTGGAGCCGTTTGCTGTTTGTCAGCAAGGTCGGGCCAGTAAATGATACGCGGGTAGTGTTGGTGTTTCGCGTGAGACTAGCCACAGGTCGTGAGCTCAGTGTTGAAGTTGTCGGGTGAACTTGCTGATATGGGTCTATTATGGGTGGGAACTACTACGACAGTCCTTCAACAATTCGTGGAATTCATACAGTGTAAGGAGGAGGCTTGCGTGAAGTAAGGGAGCACCCCGAGTTGAATCTTGGACTCGCGTGAGTAGGAGAAGCGAGTTCAGCAGTCCCAAAACACTGAGATTTAATGTGTAGCCACCATACGTTGAGTTCTGGGATCAAGTACGCCTGGCTGGGGGTAACCTGTAAGTGATGATTGCTATTCTTGCATGAAATTATATTGTATTAAGTTTTACTGTTACAGCTAGTGAATGAATTAGTTTGAGAATTATATTGGAAAGGTTTCATTTGGGATTGTCAATGAATTGTCAATATTGTTGTTGCACTTGAGTGGTTGAAAAATATATTTTTTTCATTCTGATTGGTAAATCAGAACTTCCTCACACCAAACCATTTCGAAAAGCAAACACAGGCAGCCCTTGAGATTAAATATTTTATAAAGATTCAGGTTGCAAGTAGTGCTAGATATACACAGTATCTATTTCAGATCATTACAGTGGCATCAAAGCTTTTGATCTTTCCATCCTAGTGGGTTAATTTTCAGATTTTTAGTTGGTTCAGCAGTAGCAATGTTGAGCAGGTATGCATAGCAGGCACAAATCATACGGCTTTAGACATAACAGAGCTGAACATGAACAGACAGAGTCTTCCGTACAGGTTGATATAGAAAACAGTCATACAAAGGACGAGGAGATTGTTTTTGAACAGGATACACGAGGTACAACTATAGTTGAGGAGACAGAGAGAGGCCAGGGAAACATTGAGAGCCATACGAGACGGACATGATCACATTGCTGATGTATTACAACAACTTACAGGGGCTATCCAACAATTGACAGTGGCACCCAGGAGGCCCCAGAGCCATCACAGTGGTGGAGGTAGTGTAGCAGGATCGCCTAGGGCAACTAGAGGTCCCACTCGTACTTTATATAGACCCCTTTTGCCTACCTTCATAGAAAATGATGCAGGGGAAGAAGTAGCACAACCTGAGGCAGCAGACATTCTTCCAGAGAATGTGATGTGTAATGTCCCCTTTAGGCTATCTTTGAATATTGGGACAATAACTTCAATTAATCACACTAATCTTTGTAATTAAATTATGTAAAGGAGGATATGAACGATATCCCCTTCTAACACACACACACGTGATGATCTTTGTTATTTCAAGCATAACAATATGAGTATGCAATGAGATATGATGTTGCTTGTAGCAATATATATATATATATATATTTGCTGTCTTTAATATGATAATTAAAATCTGTGATATAGAATATATTGTCGATAGTGTTTCTATGTTTGATCTGATATAATGAGTTGCAATGGATTGGTTTATGTTGTTTCAGATTTAGATTTTATTAGTGGCAACCACTGGTGCTGTCTCTTCTTTCTTTGTATGTTTGTGCAACTAGTTACACCAAAATAGGCAAGTTCTGTAATGAGCAGATCCCGAACTGACTATAGACGAGATAAAAGGTTCCAATATG
>MU225905.1:2285907-2313715 GCA_018584345.1 Thuja plicata
ACAGGGAGAATATACGACCACTTATAACAAGCATCTATAAGGTGGTCAGTATAGTTTAATCAATCAGAATAGTTATATAATTAATGATAATCATTATCATTATTATTATTATTATTATTATTATTATTATATTATATCAATAGTAATATATATATAATAGATATTAGTAATAGTAATAATAATCAATATTTATTATTATTATATCTATTTTTATATTTTTATATATTATTATTTATTTAGTTATCATTTATCATTTATTATCATTTGAATATTATTAATATATTATATTATAATATTAATATATTCGTTCATTAAGATTAATAATACATTCTTTTATCATTATGTAAATAATATGATTAATATAATAATAAATTATATAGTATAATTTATTTATTCATTAATTAATTTATTATTGTTTATTATTAAATCTTATTTTAGAAAGGGGACATGACATGATGACCATGCATGATGAATATGATATGCTTCCAGGTCATGTAAAAGCTGATTTGTCCTTTAATCAGTAAATGGCTCAGAAGAGAGAATTTGGCAGGGCTCAACAGGATAGGAGACCCATGGGTTCGAATAGGGACCTAAAGCATGCAATGAATACAGGTCTACACTATTGTGTAGATGGTCTACACACTCAGTACAGGTCAGTTGGGTGTTTAGGTGGAGTTCAGGGTGTATGTGATCTGAGTCACCCATACATCTTGGTTTTTGATTGTCCTGAGATCTATTTCTCTTGGGATCCGAGCAGAGACAGATTCAGTACGGGAGTCTGGGTGGGTGGTTTTTTTGGGTCTCTTTACAGAGTCATCCCGTTTGTTTTTCAGATGATGCTACAGGAGCCTGCACTTTGTGCCAGGGGCATGGCTTACAGTTTTCGGTGGTATCCAGGTGGATTGTGTGGCAGGAGGGGTTCCATTCTCATAGTGTTGGGATGATTCGCATGTGTGGATCAGCCACTCTAGAGGTTTTTATGGCACGGGTCGAGGGTATGCTTGAGCCATCTTTGATGGTACCACATCTCTCTTTGGGTCGGGTAGCCATACCGCTACTGATTGGAGACTACATATGCTTTGACTCAGCTGGGTTAATGGTTGCATTGGCCAGGTCCACTTAGCATTTCCAGAGTCTGCATTGCCTGTTACAGTGTTTCAGCCGTATGAGCGGTCAGAGAGTTATTTTTTCTGGGCAGAGGCAGATTATGGGGTGACTTTCATGGACTGGTGCAGGTTTGATTTTGGGTTGGTTACTGATCCGAGTTATGACAGAGTAGCAGAATGGTCATTCATGTGGACTCGTAGTCACAAGGGCAGTCAGGGTTGGATACTCAAAAGTGATGATGTGATGTACTTCACCTCTATCCCATACTGTGTGAACTATGCCTTGATGTGGGATCCAGGCAGTGGTTTTGTGATGACACTTGCACTTCTAGGATGTTGGTGATATAGTGTTGCATTGCTTGTGGACAAGCAATCTCTAGGAAGGGAGGATTGTCATGTCCCCTTTCTAGAGTGGACATCAGAGACGGAGGAGTTGGCCTGTCATTGGAGTCTCGTAGGCTAGCAGAGATGGATAGGGTCATTCAATGCATACAGTGACTGGATTTTGGCTTTACAGGTAGTTTGGAGCCAATTTCGAGCAGTTCCTAGATTTTAGGGGATATCCCTACTTTTTAGGAGGATGTGGCAGTTTCCAGATGTGAGGTCCCACTGGACCATTCCATGGTTTCAGTTTCAGGATGACAGGGTGTGTTCCCTAGTTTCTAGGAGCATCCCTAGATTTTAGGGATGGGATTGCCAGTTGACCCATCTCATTCGACATCAGTCACAGACAGGTGACAGGGTCAGACTCATGATTATGTGGATGGTTTGGGCTATCAGAGGCAAAAGGGTAAATATTTTAATATATTTAAATATTTCCTAAGTCAATAATTAAATAATTTATAATAAGGCTATTTTAATAGACATTTTGGAGTAATAAGAGATTAATTGCTTCATTTGGTCAGGGATACCTTCGTGTGATAGCCCGTTTGAAAGGTCTCGAAATAATATAAATTATTTTCACTATCCGGAGACTTTTTGGCGCCTGGAATTATAACATTTCAATAAAGTAATGATTTTCCTATAACATGGACACTTTTAATTGGGAAAATATTATTTTATTATAAAGTGCTAAATGTATTCTCCATTAGGGTTGGAATTGCCTTTGAAAGGAGATATAAAGAGATGGAAATCGAATTGCTCACTATCTTTTGACATTTACAACTTATGAAAATTCGAAATTGCTTTGTGGAGTGATTCAGAGGCTTGGGACGAAAACCCTAGGTCTGATTTGTTGGGACGCAAACCTCAACATAGATTTGGTGTTTTAGTTTTCAGATTGGAAGTATTATTTGCAGTGGCAAGGATCAGCCTTCTTCTTAGCATCATTTATCAGGAGAATATATTACATTCAGCTTGGCGGCTGGTTTATCCCAGCCTGGGCGTTTTCCAGAGGCAACTCGAGCTTGTATATTGGGCACCATTCATCTTCAACAGCCCATGTTTTGCAGTCTGGAAGCATCTATCAGGGTTTATGACAGCAAGGCATTCATCTTTAGCGGTTGCAAAACATACCTTAAGCTGGCGTCAAATGCAAGAGGTAGCCAGTAAATCCATTTGATGTATTTACTCTATGAATGCAAAAATTTGAATACTATGCCTGGTACGATTTGATTCATTTTCAGATTGTCAAGTAATTTTAATTCATGAATGCTGCTTACCATTTCTAGTTCGAAAGTTATTTGTTATCCGTCATTTATTTGCATATATATTCAAAAACACCAAAAAAACTTGAAAACAAGAAAAAACCAAAAAAAAAGAAGAATTCAACAAAATCCATTCAGAGGTACAAATGCTGGTCAAAGTCCCAAATTGTGCAAAAATAGTAATTTACAAGATCACCAGGATCAGGGATCTTTCAGCACGCTCCCTGTTGTGATAAAGGACAGGGTCGAGGGGCAACACCCTTGCTGCCAAGCACATTTTCCCTCTTGTGTGGCCTCTGGATTCTTCATTTTGGAAATTTTTTTCTCCCAAAATTGACGTGTTTGAATGCCCTTGGAAATGCAACATTTTAATGTTTTTGCGTACAAATCGAATGGAACCCAAAATAAAATAAAATTCAAAAACATGCAATTTTAAAACCTTTTTCCGTTGGGGAACGCCCAAATTTCCTTGGAATGGTTGAGGGACGCCTGTGTCCCCATCGTCGTTTCGGGAACAAGGGGGTTTTAGGGTCGGGGACGCCTCCCTAGGTTTCATTGATAAAAACGTGCTCAGATCTTTACAACAGTTTCAGAAACTTAACAAAAATAAAATAAATAACATGCATATCACAACATAGTAATTTATGTGGGGAAAACCCTTTCGGGAGAAAAACCCCACACTCCAAAAGTCGCCTGATATATTATTCAGAAATCAACAACAAATTCCAACATACTTGTAGAGCAAGCTTCTCTTAGGAGTATCACCAACAAGAGCTCCAAAGGTAACTAAATAGCTATAAGACTCTTACACATACCCTCCATCTCACGAACCTAATATATAGGAGATACAATACATGAAACTATTAAACAATATTACAAAACCATGGGCTAAAAACCACTTATAAAGCGGTGCCCATCTTATCTCCAATCAAAGATGTCCTATGATGTGTCAAAAAACACACCATGTGTAACTTCCTTTCACAACTCATTTATGTGTTCAACACGTTTTTACATTTCTTATTTCAGGAGACCCAACTTCTGGAGGCCATAACTTGAACCGGGCATTCGATTGACGAACCCTTTGAAGCACCAGAAATCTTGCTGCGTGCTCTATCACCTAGTAACCCGCTATGCCGGCTACGAACGTTTTTAGGCCGTTTGGGAGCCTCTAAAGCCTTCAAAATCCAATTCATAAAATTTCTTTGGCAACTTAAAAAATGGAAACTTTAATATCTTATAAACTAGACATGATCTTGCAACGAAAATTTATCGCCACACTTATCTAGCGCATCTAGAGCTTTCATGAAAGTTATGGCAAAATCTCTGCTCAAATAAAAACTTACTATAAATAGTAACCATATGTAAATGTAAGGTTGAGACACATTTTCTTAACAATCTCCCAATTGTGGAACACCTTGTAAGAGCAAAGGGAGTATTTACACCATAGTTCAATTGCTAGGGGCAAATGAGGCTCATAGACTTCGAACACCATCTGAACTTCTTCGTGCTCACAACCTTAGTTAATGAAAATACAACATTCATCAAAGTCTCTATGTTAACTAGCTTCACCTTGCCATCCTCGACCATATCTTTGACAAAATGATATTGAACATCAATGTGCTTGGTCCTGGCATGAAATGTCGGGTTCTTAGCTAGGCAGATGGCACTCTGATTGTCACTGTTGTAATGTCCCCTTCTCTGCATTAGGCCTTTATGGCGCCTAATTAGTCTATCTTCTCATTCGGGTAGACTAATGGCTTCTTCTAGAGGATGCCAGCCAGTCACAGGCTACAGTTGGGCGACATTTAAATATTTGGACCCTTTTCCATAGTGGAATCACTTTATTTTATAAAGTCACTTTAAATTAAAAAGTAACTTAAGTGAGCACTTTATCCCACATTGCTTAGTTTTCAGTGTTTTCCCTCATATCGAGGTTATATTAGCAAACGACTCTCCTTGGGAAAAGCACCATGAATATTATAAACAAAAAAGGAAAACAAATTTCTGGTTACTTTGTGATTGGTTATATTGTCTTAAGGACGGAAACCCTTGAGGAAAGATTGAGGAGTTGGACGTAGCCCCAGCATCTCAACAGTGGTGGAATCATTCAGATTTGATTTGCAGAACTTAATGCATTGGTAAGGCAAAACACTTCATATTCAACATTCTTCATATTAATCAACAAAGAGGGAAAACTTGCATTGATAAGTCTAGTTCGAGCCATGGCTCTTACGTTATGAGAAATCCAGCAATGGTGATGGGAGAAATTTATTGATTGGTTGTTTGTAATGTCTTGGTACTGTGCATCTTACCTAGCTTATTATTTAACGTGAGGAGGGCGGTAAAAGAATGTATTAAAATCGTGGATACTCAATCTTCTGGTGGCTTCCGTGAAGAGTTTAGGACGCTGCTCATCTTGTTTGCATCCATTCCGCATTGGTGGATATTGACTTTCTGGAACTTACTCAGTATTGCTAGACGTATGGTAAAAAGGATTTGGTATTGCGAGTTCTAACTAGGGAATTGACTTGCACCTTCCCTGTGTTTAAGGGATATTCATATTATAGTGGTAGTGTACCCCGTGCGTTCTAGGAAGAGTCTGCTGTGCGTGGTAATCTACATACGGTCTGGTGGAGTGAGCTACGGTTGGAGCCGTTTGTTGTTTGTCAGCAAGGTCGGGTCAGTGTTGAAGCTGTCAGGTGAACTTGCTGGACGACACGAGTTGGTAGTGGCTTGGAGTGTATAGAAGCTGACACGGGTCGGTTATGGGTGGGAACTGCTACGGCAGTCCTTCAACAGTTCGTGGAGTGTAAGGAGGAGGCTCGCGTGAAGGGAGCACCCTGAGTTGAATCTTGGACTCGCGTGAGTAGGAGAAGGGAGTTTAGCAGTCCCAAAACACTGAGATTTAATGTGTAGCTACCATACACTGAGTGCTGGGATCAAGTACGCCTGGCTGGAGGTCACAGTAAGTGGTGATTGCTATTCTTGCATGAATATATTGTATTAAGTTTTACCGTTACAACTGGTGAATGAATTGGTTTGAGAATTACACTGGAAATGTTTCATTTGGGATTGTCAATGAATTGTCAATATTGTTGTTGCACTTAAGGGGTTGAAAAATATATTTGTTTCATTCTGATTGGTAAATCAAAACTTCCTCACACCAAATCATTTCGAAAAGCAAACACAGGTAGCCCTTGAGATTAAATATTTTATAAAGATCCAGGTTGCAACTGGTGCTGGATATACATAGTATCTACTTCAGATCATTAAAGTGGTATCAAAGCTTTTGATCTTGCCATCCTAGTGGGTTGATTTTCAGATTTTTAGTTGGTTCAGCAGTAGCAATGTTGAGCAGGTATGCATAGCAGGCACAAATCAGACGGCTTTAGACAGAATAGAGCTGAACATGAACAAACAGAGTCTTCCGTACAGGTTGATATAGAAAACAGTCATACAAAGGACGAGGAGATTGTTTTTGAACAGGATTCACGAGGTACAAGTATGGCTGAGGAGACAGAGAGAGGCCAGGGAAACATTGAGGGCCATACGAGACGGACATGATCACATTGCTGATGTATTACAACAACTTACAGGGGTTATCCAGCAATTGACAGTGGCACCCAGGAGGCCCCAGAGCCATCACAGTGGTGGAGGTAGTGTAGCCGGATCGCCTAGGGCAACTAGAGGCCCCACTTGTACTTCAGATAGACCCCTTTTGCCTACCTTCATAGAGAATGATGCAGGGGAAGAATTAGCGCAACCTGAGGCAACAGACATTCTTCCAAAGAATGTGATGACCATGCATGATGAATGTGATATGCTTCCAGGTCATGTAAAAGATGATTTGTCCTTTATTCAGTATATGGCTCAGAATAGAGAATTTGGCAGGGCTTAGCAGAATAGGAGACCTAGGGGTCCGAACAGGGACCTAAAGCATGCAATGAGTAAATTGACTCTCCCTACATTTCATGGCAGCAGTAGGACATCCGTGAGAGCTTGGATTCACAAGCTAGATACCTTTATGACCCTGAAACCCATGTCAGAGATAGAGGCAATTAAATTTGCCACAATGCACTTAGAGGGAGCCTCATATGACTGGTGGCATCATGGCCTTGTCACCCAGGGGCATGGGCTGATTACTTCCTATGAGACTTTTAGCACGAGATTGATTACCTGCTTTGACAGGAAGGACATAGAGGTTTATTACAAGGAGTTAGTCCAGTTGAGACAGAGTGGATCATTAGACAACTATATTGATGAGTTTCGGAGGATTTCCATCTTGGTTCCTGATATGTCCGAAAAGAGGAAAGTGATGCTGTTTATTGAGGGCGTACAGGATAAATTTAGAGGTTTGGTTAGGGTCCTCAAGCCAAACACTTTGGATGATGCTATTAAATTAGCGTATGACTTGGATTCACCTTCTTCCATATTGCAGCCACCTAAGAAAACTTTTAAGGGATCCTCTTCATTCCAAAAGAATGAAAATCAGAATAAGAGTATGCCCCCTAGGTTGGATTTTGAGACAAGAAATGAATTGAGAAGGAGGAAGTTATGCTTCCCATGTAGAGAACCTTGGACTCCGGACCACAGGTGCCTTGGGAAGGGCAAAATACATTATATTGAGGTGGCTTCCGATGGTGAATATGAACAGCATGAGGGCAGCGATGTTGAGGACAGCGATGAGGAGGCTCAGGAGGAGCAACCAGCAGAAGTGAAGAAGGGGAAAACCCCCCATGAGCAGCCCCCTGTTACCTTGGCATCTCTTTCAGGGATTCCCACATGTCACCCTTTTCGTTTGAAGGGTGTGGTTAGAGGACAAAGGATTGTTTGCCTACTGGATACAGGTGCCACGCATAACTTTATCAACACGAGCATGGTTTCCAGGAGGAGATTACAGGTAGATGACATTCCCAAGTTTGAGGTTAAGGTGGCCGGAGGAGACTTGTTGAGATGCACAGGGAAGATCTTCGGACTCCCTATTCATTTGGGGATTATCTTCTAGAGGCTGATTTTTATGTCATTGGTTTGGATAGCTTGGATGCTATGTTGGGTATGCAGTGGTTACAGACTCTTGAGAGGTACGATCACAAGTTGAAACAATTGGAGTTTATGCAGGGTGATTAGCAGATGGTTTTTAAGGCCATGCCAGAGGCGTGCTCAGGTTAGTATCGACTGACAGGATGGAGGCCATCATGAGGCATAGCGATATGGAGTGGGCAACCCAGTGCTTCATATCCTCTAAACCCACACTAGATTCAGGGCAACAAGTTCACATCGATGTCCAGAATGTGCTTGATAAGCACAAACGGGTTTTTGAGGACATTCTACCAGGCATACCTCCAGACTTAGGGTTTGAGCACATTATTGAGATTGAAGAGGGCGCTAAGCCCGTGATCACTACCCCTTATCGTCACTTTAGGCACTATAAGGAAGAAATAGAGAAGACGATAAAGGAATTCCTTGATATGGGGCACATCAGGCCCAGTTCCAGCCCCTTTGCTTCTTCAGTAGTTTTGGTGAAGAAGGATGGTACTCTTCGTATGTGTATTGATTACCGTGCACTCAATAAGAGGACCATTAAGAACATGTACCCCATTCCCCGGATTGATGAGCTGTTAGATGAGTTACATGGGGCAGTATACTTTTTGAAGATAGATCTTTGATGAGGGTACCATCAGATATGTGTCCGTGAGGAGGATGTTCATAAGACAACGTTTAGATGTCACTACAGGCACTATGAGTTTCTAGTGATGCCATTTGGGCTCACTATTGCACCTGCTACTTTTCAGTCTTGCATGAATCACATATTCAAAAAATAGTTGCTCAAGAGTGTCTTGGTATTCTTTGATGACATTTTGGTCTTTAGCAAGACATGGGAGGAGCACTTACGACACTTGGATGAGATTCTTAGCATCATGGAGAATCAGTCTTTGTTTGCGAAATAATCCAAGTGTGAGTTTGGATTGACTGAGATTCTCTACCTGGGACATGTGATAGGGGCGGATGGAGTTAAGGTTCACCAGGAGAAGATACATGCAATTCTTGACTGGCCACCACCGAGGAATGTGTCAGATTTGAGAGGGTTCCTTGGATTATGTTCTTATTACAGGAGGTTTGTGAAGGGATTCTCTCAGACAACAACACCCCTCACCGATCTTACTCAGAAAGGGGCTTTTAGGTGGACAGATGAGGAAGAGAGTCTTTGATAGACCTAAGACAATAATGAGTACTTGCCCCATTCTAGCACTGTCGGACTTCTCTCGTCCGTTTGTTCTAGAGTGCGATGCTTCAGGGAATGGGATTGGTGCAGTGTTGATGCAGGACAAACATCCCATAGCATTAGAGAGCAGGAAACTTAAGGACAATGAGAGGTTGTATTCTACTTATGACAAGGAGATGCTTGCCATTATGCACGCCCTGGCTAAATTCCGACAGTATCTGGTGGGTGGCAAGTTTACAGTTAAGACAGACCACAATAGCCTGCGCCACTTCTTGGAACAAAAAGAATTGAGTGAAAGACAACAAAAGTGGGTCAGTAAAATTCAGGCATATGATTTTGACATTGAGTATGTCAAAGGAAAAAATAACATTGTGCCTGATGCGCTTTCTAGGAGACCCCCAGTAGCGGCTTGTTGTGCTTTATCAGAGATCTCCGCAAATTGGAAATCTCATTTGCTGGTTGAGTATTCTAAAAATACTCAAGCTTGTCAGATTTTGGATGGTCAACTCCAGGATAGCAGGTACAAGGTAATCGATGATATTATCTTCTATAAGGATAGGATCTACCTAGTGCCTGGTTCTAAGCTTAAGGCTAAGGTAATGAATGCTATTCACAATGCACCCACAACAAGATATCCAGGTTTTTTCAAAACCTACAGGCAGGTCAGAGAGAGGTTCTCTTGGAAGGGCCTCAAGGATGATGTCCTTCAGCATGTCAGAGAGTGCCAGACTTGTCAGTAGAACAAGTCCAAGCACGAGCATCCGGTCGGCTTATTGCAGCCCCTCCCCATTCCAGCACAGAGGTGAGAAGGTATTTCGATGGATTTTATTACTGGTTTGCCGAGAGTGCAGGGCAAGGATAGCATTTTTGTGGTAGTGGACAGACTTACCAAGTTCGCTCATTTCTTCGCTATCGCAGCAGATTGGTCAGCCTCGCAGGTACCTGAATTGTTCTTCCGAGAGATTTTTAGGCTGCATGGTCTCCCCAAGACCATTGTGAGCGATAGAGACAGTAAATTCCTTAGCACCTTTTGGCAGGAGTTGTTCAGATTGGCAGGCACCGAGTTGACTCCCAGCACCAGTTACCACCCACAGACAGATGGCTAGACGGAGTTGTGAACAAATGGGTGGAAGGTTATCTCCGGAATTATGTAGCAGGGAAGCAGAGGGCATGGGTTAAATGGCTGTATTTGGGTGAGTTTTGCTACAACTCCACCTAACACATGACCATTGGCATGTCACCGTTTTGGGCTCTTTATGGCATCGAGCCACTATCATTTATAGACTTGGCTCTACAGGACAACAGGGCACCGATTGCGAGAGACTGGTTACAGGATCATCAGGATATTCTTAGGTCTCTCAGGGAGAACATTCAGAGGGCACAAAATCAACAAAAGATGTATGTTGATCAACTCTGGACAGAGCGGAGCTTTGTGTCTGGGGATATGGTTTACCTTCGTCTTCAGCCGTACAGGCAGAGTTCTCTGAAGAAGAGTGGGTCAGAAAAGCTCAAGCCCTGATTTTATGGTCCCTATTGCATTTCTAGGAGGGTTGGTGAGGTGGCTTACGAGCTCGAGCTACCGGCAGACAGTAGGATTCATAATGTATTTCACGTATCTTGCCTCAAGAAGGCGATTGGGCAGCAGATAGTCCTTTCAATTGGATTACCCCCGCTTGATGAGGAAGGTAAATTGGTCTTGGTTCCAGCTGAGGTGATTGAGGTTAGAGAAAGGAAACTGTGGAACAGAGCTAGCAGAGAATATTTGATTAGCTGGAAGGACTTACCTATTGAGGACGCCACATGGGAGGGTGAGTCTATTCTGCAGCATCTTGTGTTGAGATTGCTTGAGGGCAAGCAATCCCGGGAAGGGAGGACTGTAATGTCCCCTTGTCTGCATTAGGCCTTTATGGCGCCTGATTAGTCTATCTTCCCATCCAGGTAGACTAATGGCTTCTTCTGGAGGATTCCAACCAGTCACAGGCTACAATTGGGCGACATTTAAATATTTGGACCCTTTTCCATAGTGGAATCATTTTATTTTATAAAGTGAGTTTATAAAGTCACCTTATGACTTAAAGTCACTTTATATTAAAAAGTAACTTAAGTGAGAGCACTTTATCCCACATTGCTTAGTTTCAGTGTTTTCCCTCATATCGAGGTTATAAAAGCAAAAGGTTCTCCTTGGGAAAAGCACCATGAATATTATAAACAAAAAGGAAAACAAATTTCTGGTTACTTTGTGACTGGTTATATTTTCTTAAGGATGGAAACCCTTGAGCAAAGATTGAGGAGTTGGACGTAGCCCCAACATCTCAATAGTGGTGGAATCATTTAGGTTTCATTTGCAGAATTTAATGCATTGGTAAGGCAAAACACTTCATATTCAACATTCTTCATATTAATCAACAAAGAGGGAAAACTTGCATTGATAAGTCCAGTTCGAACCATGACTTACGTTATGAGAAATCCTGCAATGGTGATGGGAGAAATTTATTGATTGGTTGTTTGTAATGTCTTGGTATTGTGCATCTTACCTGGCTTATTATTTAACGTGAGGAGGGTGGTAAAAGAATGTATTAAAATCGTGGATACTCAAACTTCTGGTGGTTGCCTTGAAGAGTTTAGGACGCTGCTCATCCTATTTGCATCCATTCCACATTGGTGGATATTGACTGGGCGTATTCTGGAACTTACTCAGTAATGCTAGACGGATGGTAAAAGGGATTTGGTATTGCGAGTTCTAACTAGGGAGTTGACTTGCACCTTCCTTGTGTTTAAGGGATATTCATATTACAGTGGTAGTGTACCCCGTGCTTTTTGGGAAGAGTCTACTGTGCGTGGTAATTTGCATACGGTCTGGTGGAGTGAGCTATGGTTGGAGCCGTTTGCTGTTTGTCAGCAAGGTCGGGCCAGTAAATGATATGCGGGCAGTGTTGGTGTTTCACGTGAGACCAGCCACAGGTCGTGAGCTTAATGTTGAAGCTGTCAGGTAAACTTGCTGGATGCCATGAGCTGGTAGTGGCTTGGAGTGTATAGAAGCTGACATGGGTCGGTTATGTGTGGGAACTGCTACCACATTCCTTCAACAGTTCGTGGAATTCATACAGTGTAAGGAGGAGGCTCGCGTGAAGTAAGGGAGCACCCCGAGTTGAATCTTGGACTCACGTGAGTAGGAGAAGCGAGTTCAACAATCCCAAAATGCTGAGATTTAATGTGTAGCCACCATATGTTGAGTGCTGGTATCAAGTACGCCTGGCTGGAGGTCACCTGTAAGTGGTGATTGCTATTCTTGCATGAAATTATATTGTGTTAAGTTTTTCTGTTACAGCTGGTGAATGAATTGGTTTGAGAATTATACTAGAAAGGTTTCATTTGGGATTGTCAATGAATTGTCAATATTGTTGTTGCACTTAAGTGGTTGAAAAATATATTTGTTTCATTCTGATTGGTAAATCAAAACTTCCTCACACCAAACCATTTTGAAAAGCAAACACAGGCAGCCCTTGAGATTAAACATTTTATAAAGATTCAGGTTGCAACTAGTGCTGGATATACACAATATCTACTTCAGATCATTACAACTGCTCCTTGTTTTATTCCAATATCTGAACAAGCAAAATGGCTTCTTTACAAACATGAGTAGCTGCCATATACTTAGGTTCAGTAGTGGACAAAGCAACCACAACCTGTCACTTACTCATCCAATTGATTGCACCACGAAATAATGTAAGCACATAAGCATCGATGGATGTTTTGCTATCAATATCACCTACCTAATCTGAACTCACATAACCATGAATATCAAGGGAAATTTCGTCTCCTATCATTTTACCATGTTAACACAAAGAATACTCTGAGTTGCTCTTCAAATATCTGAAGATTTTTGTAACTGCATCCCAATAAACTTTTCCAGGATTAGACATATATCTAGAAAGAACTCCCACTTCTTGCGCAAGTTCTGGTCTAGTATAGACTATAACATTCATCAAACTTCAAACTGCACTCTGGTAAAGTACTCTGCTCATGTCTTCCATCCCTAATGGGGACGTAGGACAATCTGAAACATACAACTTTATTCCAATTGCAAAAGGAATGCATAATGGTGTTGGATTCCACATGTTAAACTTTTGTAAAATTGAGTTCACATACTGTGGCCTAGCAATAGCTTTATGTTCACTCTATCTCTATTAATTTCCATCTCAAGAATATGTTTTGCAGCACCAAAATCTTTCATTTCAAATTTAGCAGAAAGCTGAGACTTTAGTTCAACAATCACACCTTTCCTTTTACCAACAAACAACATATCAACATATATTGCGATGCATAGGAAATGACCACCATTATACTTATAATAAATACAATGATTTGATGTAGAACGCTCAAATTCCAAACTCAACACATATGTATCAAATTTCTGGTACCACATCCTAGGACTTTGTTTGAGGCCATACAAAGTTTTCTTCAATTTACAAACTAAGGTACTTTTACGTTTTACCACAAAGTGCTCTTGCTGTGCCATATAAATATCCTCCTCCAAATCACCATGAAGGAAAGCAGTTTTCACATCCATTTGCCCAAGCTCTAAATCATAAGTAGTAGCAATAGAAAGCAAAAATCTAATCAACACCCTCAACCTGAGAGTAACCTTTCGCAACCAACCTTGCTTTATACTTCACAATGCTTCCATCTGAATCAATCTTTTTCTGGAACACCCATTTGCAACCAATAAGTTTTTGTCCTTCTGGCAATCTTACAAGATTCCATGTATCATTCCTTTTTAGAGCTGCCATTTCTTCATCCATAGCAATTTTCCAGGATTCTCCATCTCATACCTAATGCCTCTTCTACAGATCTAGGTTCATCCACGCTAGTATTCAAAGAAAAAATACATCTCCAATTATCAAGAGAATACCTTTAGGTGGTTGTTTGTGCCTTGTAGACCTTAAACCAAGTTGAGTTGGAGGTTCTTCCTCCTCTTTTGAAGATTCAAAGCTAGATGAGCTCTCCTCAACTTCTTGTCTATCTAGGGGCCTCTATTCAACTTTCTTAGGCATAGAAGGTAGTTGAATCACATCTTCATTTTTAGTTTGTTTAGGCTGCAATGTAATGGAACACGGGTTAGTTTCTCTAAATATAACACTTCTACTATATTGCCTTCTGTGCAACAAGGTCTCAAAGCTTGTATCTTTTCACACCATAATTGTATCTGATGAAGATATATTTCACAGCCTTGTTCTCCAACTTTGTTCGCTTCTCATTTGGCACATGCATATGCCTTGCAGCCAAAAATTCTATGATGTCTCAATGAAGGCTTATGACCGGACCATGCCTCCATAGGTGTTTTATCAACAAGAGCTGATGTAGGAGATCTGTTAATTAAGTAGCAAGCCGTGACAATAGCTTCAGCCCAAAACTTTTGTTCTAGACCAGCACCACTCATCACTTCTAGCCTTCTCCATCAACGTCTTGTTTATCCTTTCTGCAACTCCATTCTACTGTTGAGAATAAGGAGTTGTCTTCTACCTATAAATGCTACAATCTTTACAAAAGTCATCAAAATCATTAGAGAAAAATTCACCGCTATTATTAGTCAAACATTTTAATTTCCTTCTAGTCTGCAATTCAACCATTGTTTTAAATTCTTTAAATATATTGACAACATCAGATTTGCTCTTTATAAAATATACCCATGTCCTTCTGCTATAGTCATCAAAAAATGAAACATAATATGCAGATTTTCAAATGGAAGGAACATCTACAGGATCAAACGTATCAGAATGAATAAGATCTAACACACCACAAGATTTATGAGAACTCGAGTAAAACTAAACACGGTTGTCTTTTCCATAAATGTAATGCTCACATAAATCCAATCAAGATTACAATCATTCAAACATTCAACAAGGTTTTTATTTTTCAAGGTCCTTAGACCCTTCTCTCGAATGTGGTTAAGTCTCTAATGTCATAACATAGTCGTATCTGCAGTTAACTTTGATTCAGAAGAAAAGCACCCTTAGGTATCCAAAATTCATGACCATCTGCCAATGGTGAAACTCTCACCTTTTCAACGAAGTATCCACAGATTTGGTCTTCACAAAAGTAATATTAGTTTCAACAATGAAACCAGCAACACTATAGATGTTTTTCGTCCTCAACCAACAAAAGAACTCTCATAGCTCATTCCAGCAACATTTCCTTAAGTTGTCAAATCAGTGTATGCAATTGAGAGCTGAAAACTAAAATATATAATGTGGAGGGAAGAATTAGGGCAACACTCTTCAAATTTGAATTTCATTTCTTTCATTTCACCTTGTAAAAATAGTATTAGAGTCCCTCTCCTAGGCATCCCCCTTTGACCTTGTAAAACAAACCTCGTAAATTATTTCAGTCCTCTCCTTGCATTGGCGTCACCTTATGAACTCAAAGTTGCTTTTTAAAAAACAACTTAATTGGCCCCCCATTTCCGTAGGCATAGCTATAGGGGACATAACATGAACACTTTTAAGTCACAAAATCTGTTACATAAGTTACTTTATAAAAAACACTTAAGTGAAATAAATAAAATGTTATCCTTCAACTTTAAAACTCAGCAAGGCATTGAATTCAAACACTTCACTTTGAAGTTTTGAACTGAGAAGAGATAGAGATTGAGACCAAGTTCCCAAATGACACTTGGTAAAAATAGTCATATGCTAAAAATAGAAACTTTTTTGGAACACACTTAAATCATCTGTTAAAGCTCTCCTCAGGACATTGAGCTCCCTAACCAGCTCCACTTAGCCTATGGGAACCCGAGAATATTCTAATGGAACACCTAAATTGACTAGGTGCTAGAAGCGGACATTACAATATTATTCAAGATCTTATAAACCCAGGCGATATCATTGTTAAAGATTGTTCCAGTCCATCCAATAATGATCTCAAGATATCCATGGATCCAATCCTTAACCATGGTAAAAGGAAAACATCCAACGATGGTAATAACTCTAACAATACCAATTATACCTTTGTTCCATATGAATACACTATGGCCCAAATAGAGGAAGTCAATACTCATATTGCAACCATAAACATTAAAGGCAAAACTTCTGAGTATGCAATCACCACATGACAGGGTAAAGTAACTCTCCAAGGAGCTCAATCAACATCCAGTCCTTCATCTGAGTATAGCCTCTTGGAACAATACTATGAAAGCACCAAATTTCACATTTAACAATCTAGATTGTAGAGGATGAGATCAATGTATCAATGAAAAAATAAATGGTTATACCTTCACAAAGCCTCATATTGCTCCATTGTTTTTGTTTGTGCTTGAATAATTGGATATGTTGATCTCTCTTTAAAATAGCATAACCTTGAGAGCATATGGATAGTATCTGTTGATGTTTTGTAGCTTCTATCAGATAAATCCTATGAGACTATTGAATATATATATATATATATATATATATATATATATATAATTATTATGTGAGATATATATCTAAAATAGTATCAGGAGAAATTAATATAATAATGATTCATAGATATTACATGTGTGTGTGTGTGTGTGTGTTTATATATTTATGTAGTTACATAATCAATTATCATTATATTAATCTCATAATAATGAGTAGACATGTCCCATGAAGCGACATGTCTCTCCTAGCCTCATTCTCAATATAAATGAAAGAGAGATTGCTGCATTTGGAAAACACATACAACATAGAGTGCTATTACATTTTCAGCTATACTAAAACTTAACATGGTATCAGAGCCAGACTGTAAATGTAAGAGAGTAGTTTGTTGATGGTGAATGTGTGACTGTCTCAGAAAATGCAGTCTCAGTACAAGGACCATAGCTCACAAATCCACCGTTGGATTTTGCTGAATTTTGGATATGTTGGTGAAAAACAAATTTTGAAAAATCTCACTAGAGCGATTGGAGAGAAAGTGTGGGGTTCAAAAGTTATGACGGAATGTGTACGGGTCTATGTGAAATTCCTGAAAGCAGCTTTCATTAAAGAGATATATTAATTTGTTATGGTCATGGTCAAGCATTAACAAAGAAGAACGTATTCAAGGAAGGGTCTCTTTCTATAAAGAAAGCATTAATTACAGTGTCACCTCTCTTGGAGAAATCAAGTCATTTCACAATAAGACATGAGAATTGTTCAACGATATAAGAGTGGGAATTGTACATTGTGGGGGAGAATAATAACCAATGTTACATTCCCATTTGAACCATCCTTAGTGGGGAGATGATTCAAAGGGGAGATGTCTCTCAAATAATCTGAGAAGGTGTTTTCTGATTTGATGTATATGGACCTTCATTGAAGCAACTTGTGTCAAGGATGTTGATGTGCAGATAAGTATCTATTATCCTTGAATATTACATTTATCTACTCATTATAGTCTCTCTCTAATGTGTATTTCTATACGTACTATAAGAGTTATTTGCCTTGATCTTTTCCGGGGATGCTTTTGCAGGAAAAAGAAGATTGATATCAGATTCAGAGGGAGTCTGACTCTTCTGAGGTAACTTTGGACGAGGAGCTCAGAAGATTGATATCAGATTCAGAGGGAGTCTAACAAGTTTATCTTAAGCAATCTTGGATGAAAAGATCAACATATTGATATCTATTCAATGAGTTCTCTATTAGAGAAGTTCGAGGTAAAATCCCTTGTTTCCACCCTCTGCGCTGACACATGGTGGATGTCACGTGTGTGACTCCATGTTTTTAATGGGCCTACCTTCTGTGTACATCATAAGGAAGTGACGACTTCCAAATGATTATGACTTGTATTTGCAGAAGTTAGTGGAAGGTGACGATCTTACAATAACTTAAATCATGATATACATTATTTATAATGTTGAAATAGATCATGATGGATTAAATCAACAACTAAGTGTTAGATGTCATTAAATTGACGGTCTATGAGTTGTTTGTATAGATATATCTTGTAAAGCAACAACTAAGTGTTAGATGTCATTAAATTGACGGTTTATGAGTTGTTTGTATAGATACATGATAGGTATTTGGTGAATATCATGTGTTGATATTCTGCAGGCTAGTACCTTATTGAGTACTTGGTGAATATCATATGTTGATGTTTTGATAGGCCAATACTCAGAGTATTTGGTGAATGTCATGTGTTGACATTCTGATAGGCCAATACTCGAGATATCAAATGATGGAAATCTTCTATTGTGATAGACATCTTATGATGGCTGAAACAAATCATGATAGATGATATCTTGTGTGGTGGATTAAGTTCCTTAAATAGACCATGGCCTTCTATTGTGATAGACATCTTATAATGGCTGAAACAGATCATGATAGATGATATCTTGCATGGTGGATTAAGTTCCTTAAACAGACCATGACCTTCTATTGTGATATACATCTTATGATGGCTGAAACAGATCATGATAGATGATAAATGTTCCTATGGTAAGGGTACATGTGCACATTACATATAGGACATTTTTGAGTTATGGTGAATATCATGAGACTTGATATTCTTGGTCAGACCATATTCCTGATATCACATTGAGGTGATATCTAACATACTTTCTGAGTTATGGTGAATATCATGAGACTTGATATTCTTGGTCAGACCACATGTCTGATATCATATTGAGGTGATATCTAAAATATTTTTTGAGTTATGGTGAATATCATGAGACTTGATATTCTTGGTCAGACCATATCTCTTGATATCACGATGAGGTGATATCTTCTCTCTTAAAAGTAATGGATCTTTTTTGAATTGCATTTTGATGGATTTTATCTTCCCTAGCTAAGAGGGAGTGTTGATGTTTTTTAGCTTCTGTCAGATAAATCCTATGAGACTATTGAATATATATATATATATATATATATATTATGTGAGATATATATCTAAAATAGTATCAGGAGAAATTAATATAATAATGATTCATAGATATTACATGTGTGTGTGTATATATATATTTATGTAGTTACATAATCAATTATCATTATATTAATCTCATAATAATGAATAGACATGTCCCATGAAGGGACATGTCTCTCCTAGCCTCATTCTCAATATAAATGAAAGAGAGATTGCTGCATTTGGAAAACACATACAACGTAGAGTGCTATTACTTTTTCAGCTATCCTAAAACTTAACAATATGACTGTTTGAGTTTTCTCAAAAATCATGGAGGATTAATGTGTTGGAAGATGATTGATTTATAGCTTTCACTTGATATTGATCAATGGTGGAGATTGATCAAAAGAATCAATGAATGAGAATGATTGAGAGAACAAAAGGATTTTGCTTGTGAATTGTGTCTTGTGAGGAGCTAAATTGGTGAGTTACCTGATTGCATGCACGAGTGAAGTGGATTTGATTGATGAGTAGACAAGGAGTGACTTTGAGTGAATTGATGTGATGGATGTGCATAGAGATCTATTAATAGAATTAAATAAATAAAATTATTTAATTAATGTGTATGGTTGTAAAATAAGTAAAGTATTAATTCATTTATTTTTAGAGGAAATAAAAAACAATTAAATAAATTATACTCATTTGTTTAATTGTGAAGGAAACCGAAATATTAACTAATTAAAATAAAATAAATTTTTTAATTATGATGGATTAGAGGAATTTATGGAAGAATTGATTAAATAATTAAAAATGATTTAATCAATGTGGATTAGTAGAATAAATTAATAAATTAAGTAAATAACTAAAATTATTTAATTAATGGGGACAAAATAACAAATTAATTAATTAATGAAATAATAAAAAATATTTAATTAATGTGTAGAAGAATATTTGATGAAATAGTTTAAAATTACTCAATGATTGTAGATGAACAGATGTAATGTTTTAGCTCAAACAAATAATTAAGTTAATATTGGTAGAAGAATTGATGAGAAATGATGAAATGGTAAGACGGAAATGCGTTAGTCATTTTTAGGTGTTCTACAAAATCATCTTGCATTGAATTTTGTGTTTCTTCAATGGCAACTCCTCCTTCCCCTTGAATGAACTTGGGACGAAGGTGTCTATCTATAGACCCAACCTTGGTTCTTTGTTTGTAACTTTATGCTCATTATCGATACTATTAAAAAGTTATCCACTATCTTAATTATTGGAATTTTCTGCATTACATATCTTATGTGACATTTGCCTCATTATATGTATCATAAGGTCAATTTTTCTATCTAGTTCATAATCATAATTCCTTTTTTCTAACTGTTTTTACTTCTGTTCCTTCGGAATCCAAAGGGGCTTCAGTCACAGTCCTTAGAATTTTGAGCTTTTCTTAGTTCTCTTTGGTAATATCTGTTGGCTTTGATACTCAATTGCAAATAAAAATAAACACACAGAAATAGAATTTTAACCTTTTTAGATAAGCATAAACAAGAAAGTTTGGTCTTCTCGACATGTATTTTTTCTAGAGTAAACTATGTTCATTCCATAGACAATAAGTACTAAGCTTTCCTTTGCAAGGAAGAAATTTGCTTTATAAAAGAAGCTAATTTATAGAAAGAAATGCTTTAAGAGATAGAAAAAAGGTGAGATGAAGCATCCCTGATTTTGAAGGATGATGTTTCAGATGCTGAACAGGAACTTTTGTAGACTATTGTAGTAGAAGACATATTATGATGGTAATTGGGAATAGGATTGCTATCGTGATTGTAATAGAGACCAGGGAGTTGCGGCTGCATCCTTGGACCATATGGACTTGGGATTTTTGGTGCAAGAATGTGATGATTTGTAAATGTTGATTCTGAGTGCAGAAATTGGATTTGATACTTTTATTAGCAGAAATTCTAATTGAAATTATGTGTCTAGGACAAGAAAAACGGTTGGGACTGCTTGGGAATCTGCCTCAGTCAGATCCCTGTTTGGTATATTTCAACTCTGTAATTTGGAATTATTGGAAGTGTGTGTTTATTCTTGTCTAGTCTGTGCTAGGAAGGTAAATATATACTTGTAGAAAATATTGTAAAAACCTAAAGAAATTTCTATTGTGTGTGCAATACTTGTTTGTAGAGGCTTTAAGGACATGGAAGTCACCAAAGCATGCCAAAGGCATATATGAAGGAATAAAGGTTCCAAGATTTTAAAGAGGAGCTAAAAAGGGCTAGATAAGCATTACAAAACTTACGAGGAAGCTTCAAGGAAGATGATACAAAGAATATTCATGGGAAGGAAAATAGAAGAAGCAACAGTGAAGCATGACAATATATATCTCTTGTGAATGGCTGAGGATATTTATAAAAAGAATTTAAATGGCCCATTGTAAAAACACAGAAAAGCCATGGAAGTTGGATTTTGTATGTTAAAAGGCATCAACATGAAATTTAGCTGTTTTACAACATATTTGAATGTGCAGATCATAGTTGGAAAACTCGGACTTACCTTGGACTTGGCAGACCGAAAAATTGGACCCGGACTCGGAAAATACTCAGGAAAGGAGTCGGCAAAAGAAAAAAAACCATAGTTTTACAAAAAAACAAAAAGAAATTAATGCATTTAGAGAACATAACAGCCATAGTTGAAACAGTACACATGTCATATGATCTCCAAGCACTCAATATTTGAAATTTCATCATAGTTTCAAACTGTAAAATGTATAACAACAACATAAGTTTATAAATGTGTTACCCTATTTTGGACTTGGAAAATTTTAAAATTTTCTCCATGTACCTAGTGGCATCAACGAGGTATCTCGATGTTATGATGAATATGTGTCAAAAAGAGAACATCTCATATGAAGTCTTAGTAGCACTATATGCGCATGATGGATTTATTATAAGAGGTACGATTAACTCTCAATGCATATGTTCATGTCGAGTCTAATGTTAAAATCCATAACCTCTGCAACTGATATGACATCTTGTGCATAAATGACAATTCTTGAACAAGTTAAACCAAGAGCATAAGTAGAAGGGCCATAGTCAAAAGTGAAAGTCATCTTTACTTCTCAAATCTAAAGCCTTATATTATGAGGATAAGATTTGGGTGCTATTGCCAAGTGTTCTTTCTTTTGATGAAAGAAGACAGTTAAATTTGCTTTGGACAAGATTGTACTTGCACTCTTAGGATAAAGAGGACTGAATGTTGCCAAACTACAGATGAAGAAGTCACGAGTTGATATGAATTGGTGTTTCATTTAGAAATCCCAACTTATTAATTACTGACATTGTTTTTAAAGGAACCTCAGAGGGATATCAAAAAAATAGATGAGGTGGTGTAAAGCTACCTTTTTCATAATTTGCAAAGTTCTCTAAAACAATGATGGAGAAGTTAGAGAGAAGTGGTTTAAGTCTTATATGAACTTTATTAACTTGACCAACTTCTCTAAGGGCCTCATAAACCTTTATGTTGCGCGGTAAAAGCTAAAAATAAAAAAAATTATATCAATTGGTCACGACACACATTCCCCCAAACAGTCGAGATTGAAAAATGTGAAATGCACATTAAGTGCTCTTATTCATTGCCAACAAGTTATGAAAGGCACCGAAGTCTCCCATATCTGTAAGCAATTACTTCAACAATATTTTGTTAACTATATGAAGTTCTTCAAAACACCGATTCCTTTGTCACAAAGGAGTTGGTTATCATAATCGATTCCCAACTGTTTTAAAGCTTCATTTTCTCAGTGAAGCGACCTTGGAAACTCTTGAGCAAATGCATATGGTAGGTAAAAAGCTGCATTCCACAATGCTTTCCATATCCATAATGTCGCTACAAGGCTTCATACAGAACGTGGAGTCAAAGACGAACCTTGTGAGTTGTTTTTCTGAATGCCTCTGAGAAATGGGATCTCACGGCAGACAATGATTGCATGATTGTAATATCCCCGTTATTAAATAAATAAAATAAACTTGTATTTGGGTTCCGGTTGATTTAGCTTATCCCAGACCCATCTTTTATTTTAGCGTAGGTGTTAGTGTGCCGTGTCGGCTTTATTTGTACACCTCGAGAGTTTGTCCGACGAGTATTTATGACCAGCGTGTAGGATGTATTTGTCATGTTGAGTTTTGATATTTTATTATTATTGTGAATTCCGGTTGGAGTTCTGGTGTGTGCCACTTCAGAAGTGAAAGACCTTCCCTATTTGGCCTGTCGCAGTTTCGGTGGGATTCAACCCTCACCCTACTCTATTGTTCTGCTTGTATCGGATCTGGCAAATCCGAAGTACTTCATTATTCATGATATAATCTTCTGGCGATTGTCCCATATTCGGTACTTCATTGTTCTGTGCACCAAGAATTGCTAAGTAATTGCATTGCCACGATACCATCATCCACCCCAAAGACATCCACTCCGTACGGCCTGCAACTGCATCCGTACATCCTGCCTCCCTCCATCAGTACGCCTTGCTTCCTCCACTGTACAACCAGTGCAGTCCCTCCATCCGTACGTCCTGCCTCCCGCATCTGTATGGCCTGCTTCCTCCACCCGTACGGCCTCCCTCCCTCCACCCGTACAACCCGCCTCCTCCATCCGTACGACCTGCCTACCTCCACCGTACGGTCAGTGTATTCTCTCCATCCGTACGGCTTGTACCTCAAGTATGCCAGCTGACCGCCAGGGGTTAGGAACATTACAATGATGCGTGCAAAATGGATTGTACAAAGAAGCTCTGAAAGCATTTGAAACCTTGAGATAGTGGATACATAATGGTATGTACTCAAGTAGATTTGTTAAATAGACTTACATGCAATGGCACACACGACACATAGCACGCCAAATTGGGAAACTTGCAAGCATATAGACAACCATCAAACTATTATTGAAACAGTGTTTCTATGAAATGTTGCAGTTACAAGCTTCTTTGTAGATATGTATGTGGGATGTAGCAAAACGAGCACATGAAATGTTTGATAGAATGTCTACAGAGACGTCATCCCCATGGAAGTAATGAACACAAGAAAGGCATGAGATCGGTTTACCAAAAAGACTTTACAAACTCTCATGCAAGTGTAGTTGGTAGGAATAGAGCCAATGTCTACAACCTCTGGGAACATCCTCCCTTCTTGCACGAAATGGAATTTTAGAACAGTTTATTAGCATGCATCAAAATGCATTGGTGAAGGGAGATTTTTGTTAGAAATCGTACTTGGAAACCCCAGTCGGCGTATGTACTGTGCAGGCATGGTTAAGCAATGTTAATTTTTCAAGTGAATGTCACAATGGAAGGTGACCTAAAGATATTCGATGGCAGTAGAATATGTACACAATTGGTTTGTTCAAAATGCTATAGAAACTTTTAAGCAAATGCAATTCGTAGGAATCGAAGCCAACATCCTTCTTGCCTGTGCAAAAATGGGAGCTTGTAAATCAAAGCGACACCATTATGGATAGAGGAATGCAGTTAGAAGCTGGAGTTTGATAAATGTTTTGATAGACATGTTAGAAAATGTGGAATCATGGACTCAAAACCAAATTATTTCTTCAAAAATGAAAATGGGCCACGTCATAATAAAAGTCATAAAATACAATTTCAGAATTGTTTAAACAGTTTGCCTCAAAGATGTTATCTCGTGGATTGCAGTGATAACATATTTTATTGCAACTGTGCCGACATGAGGGGCTCTTGAATAAGGGTTGCATAGAATAGATTTGTCAATATTCATGACAAAAGTGATGTTATTGCAAGTGCCTTGCTTGACTTGCATGCAAGCGTGGAAGCACTCATAAGATAAAGCATATTTGATAGAATGCCCTCTAGAGACTATTTCTCATGCAATGTATAATGGTGACCTAATTCGTGGGAAAGAAGTTTCTAACACAAATGTTAGTGAATAGTAATATAATATGCACTCACTTTTCAAACAAATTCCAAACTCTACATTGTTATGAAGAGTGAGGTTCAAGTGACCTTGCATATTTACCAAATTGGGCCTAAATGTTCTTTCGATTGCTTAAGGAGGACTTCGTTCCTAATTTTGGGAGGTGGCACATCTTAATTCATTATAAATTTGGAGAAGATACTAATAAATGCATTGAACAAATTAGAATGTGTCTCTTATAACAAGTGAGAGGGTGTTATATAATTGCATGGGATCACGAAAAGACTACACTACTCAGGAAGACTAAGTGCTTGTGAAAGGAAATGATATTTTGTCAAATGTAGAATAAAGTGCACAACCTTGAAGGCCAAATTGTTCTGAACGGGTGATTCATTGATTAAAGGAAGACATGGTGCATATCTCAATCCAACTCATAACTTGAAAGTCAATAGTTTCTACTTGTCTTTTTGTAAAAGTGACCTGTGTCACTTATTGTAACTAAAGCTGACTTTTGGGCTTATTGTAAAAGTTAGGTAAACCCTAACTTGTATTCAAATAGGTAGTTATTCTAAGCGACTACTCTAGGTGGTTATCCTAAGTGACTATTTTAGGTAGTTATTCTAAGTAGTTACCCTAAGTAGTTACCTTAAGTAGTCACTCTAGGAAGTTTTCCTAAGTAGTTATTCTAAGTGGTGGTCTCAAGTAACTACCAAGTAGTTATCCTAAGTGGTTATCTTGGGTAGTTATTCCAAGTAGTTACCTAAAGTAACCATCTTAGGTAGTTATCCTAAGTAGTTACATGAAGTGGTTTGGAAGTTATTCTAAGTGGTTACACTCATGTCTATATATATGATGCAAATCATTGTAAAAGGGGAGACGTTTTGCAAAGGGGGAGACTATGGAGAAATTCCCAAACAGACTTTTGGGTTTACACTATGTGCATAAGGGTTTTTGATTTTGTATATTTTCAAAGAGATAATGAAGAATGCATTTATTCGTATGTCTCAAATGTATTCATGAGTTGTTATTACCAATTTTTCGTATGTTTTGTTGGTAATCCCTTTATGTATTGGTGAAATTCAATTGTTCTTCTATCTATGTAATTGATATGACGAAATGCATTCATTTCTTGGTACCTTGATGTGAATGTACTAGAATAGTGCATCTTTTCGTATGTCTTGCTATTCATTCTTTTGTCATCATTGTATTATGTGTTGAATACCCCTTTGTAATCATTATCTATTGTGAATCTCAACTAGTATTCGTATGTCTACTATTGGGAATTCTGTTATTTGTTTTCTTTAGTTCTGTTTTGTCTCCTTTTGTACTTTCATGCGAAAAGTACACAAAAATCCCAAATACCCCTATCATACAAGGGAGTTGCCCCTCTTAAATGCAGAGGAAGATTGTGATTTGATCATGATTGGATTTCAATCTCTCCAACTATTGGCGTGGTTGTCACTGCCCATTTGGCAAACAGGGTCAATTTCGGAGAAACAATTGCAGTGACAAATCTGTTTACCAACAAAATGTTTACAAAATTACATATAATGATATGTCCAAATGTGAATAACAACAAACTAAAGACTACATCTTCCTCTTCCTTCTAATTGATCTCAATTTTTCAGGCCTTGAACTAGTAGATGCTGAGGTATCTAAATGAGGAGTTGATTCTTCTTCTTCAAGATCAAAGTCCTCATCTTCGTCATCCTCCATTTCATAGGAATCATCCAATGCTTCTTCTTCTGCTGCTCCTCTCTCTAATTTTGCAAGATCTTCTTCAGTAAGGACATCATCGCCATCATTTTGTTCACTGATGGTCCATTCACCATATGGATCAATTTCGTCCAAATCAATGGACTCATGTGAAACACCCTCCACCTTTTTAGTGTGAAGGCGAAGGTTGTACTGAACGAAGACAAGATCATTGGGTCGCTTCTCGGTCAATCTATTTCTCTTCTTCATGTGAATGCTATCAAATAAACTCCAATTCCGTTCACACCCAGAAGCACTACATGGATGGGACAAAATATGAATGACTATCTTTTGAAGATTAGGCCTGCCAACACCATAATTCTCTCACCATAAATCTACAAAAAAACATTTAGAAATATTAGAAATTTAGAATTGAGTAAATAAAAAATGTAACAATCATTATCAAGTTTTTAATTTTTTCTTGTAGTATTGAACAAAATGTTTTTCTTGGTTGTCTCTCTCCTGTCAATTGCTTGTTGTGAAGAGAAGAGTCTCTCCTCTACATCCTTGTAGATCTTGAACAATGAACATTCCCAAATTCATAAATAAGAATTGACAATGAACATTTCCAAATTCATAAATAAGATATAACAAATGTCAAATCTCACCTCCAACTCATTAAGAACCTTGTCTCTTAAGTCACGGTTAGGTGCCATCTTATCAATGCATGTAACAACACTTGTCATGACCCTCCCATTAGCCCTAAATGAATCATAGAAGTAGAATTTCGGGTTCAAGAAGTAGGCCAAGGCATGTATCAGTTGGTGGAGTTGGTTTGTCCACCTACGATCAATGATGCGCCAAAGGATTCCATTTTTTCTTGAATTTCCACCATAGTAATGTGAAATGGCCTCTTTAGCCCTATCCATGGCCTCATAAATGAAACCCATTGGCATGCCCTCTCAATTTAACATATAAAAATTCCTTACAAAAGGTTCTGTCACCTAAAAAAATGAAAACAAATTTTAAATTATTACAAAATTAATCCCTAAAAAAACAACAAATAGATTATCTTGTATAAAGTTTATATTTGTGTTTGTTACTTACCTTGTGTTAGCACCTCATAAAATGAGATAATGTTTCTCACATTGCTTCCCAAAACATACAAATTTTCCCACTAATGTTCATATTAGTCCTATAATTTTCCCACTACTGTCCATATAGATCATTGACCCTTCAAGATAGTTGTTTGTAATGTCCCCGTTTTTCAGACTTCGGGATTAGCTTGGTTTGGCGACCCTCGCAAGCTAATCGGGTGTTCAGAGGGGGTCAGATTGGGGAGCCAGCGTTGGGATTCCATTCTGGAGATTCAGT